>BMAV01008723.1:0-13971 GCA_019973955.1 Trichonephila inaurata madagascariensis | reverse complement strand
TCATTACGTACATTGTCCTAATCCCATATCTTAGAGTCTTTGAGTTTTTTCCGGAAAAGGATCAGCTAGACTTCGACCAGTTCAGACGCACGTGTCTGAGCTCCCAGTTTTTTACCGATTAAGTCAGGGAGAGCACGTAAAGTCCTTTGCAGCCCTTTTCAGGGCTATTTTGTCAAGGGGGTTGCCTCCAAGAGTTGGATGATGAGCGACTCGGATTCAGATATGGATTTGAATTCCGAGAATTCCGGATACTCAAGTGAATCTTCCCGTTCTGGATCTCCTAATTCCACGATTTCGTCAAAGGAATGCCGGAAATTGAAGAACGTCATGAAAAGAATTCGAACTGTTGATAAGAATATCAAAAAATTTGAAAGTCTTATTTTGAAACATAAAACTGGAGCCCACACTGAAGGATACAAGTCGTCGCTGAAGAGAAGCAGAAAAACCAGGGAAACTTTGGTAAGAGAGCTTCAACTATTAGCCCCTTGTACTGTCCCCGACTGCCCCGATCATTTTTCTGCCCAGGCAGGTTCTCTTAACGCTAAGAAAAATCCTCATTCTGAGGAAATTAAAAGTAAACTTAAAAGTAAACCTCAAAAACGCAAAGATAGTCAGGATGACTTTGTCTTTCCTAAAAAAACTGTACGACCTAACTCTCCCATTAAAACCCCAGAACCAGTCTTAACGCAAAATAACTTTGATAGATTAGAGCAAGATGTAGAACAAGCGGTTAACGATGATAATGAAAAAGATAATGAAAATAATATTCCCAAACCTACGCCCCCCACCCCTATCATGCTCAAAATTACTAAAAATTACCGTGATCAACTTAAACTAATTCACGATAAATTTCCGGAAATTACTAGCAAGAACTCAGGTGAATACATAAGAATTTTTACTAATGATGTTGACGAGAAAAGAAACCTAACTCACTTTTTAGATGAAAATAATGATTTTGAATACTATGTCATTCCCCCGAAAGGAATTAAGCCAATCAAAGTGGTAATTAAAGGTCTCCCCAGATGTACTAAACCATCAGATATTCAATCTGATTTAGAGGAACTTGGTTTCACTGTCAGCAGTTGTAACCAACTTATTTCAAAGGTAACCAAAAATCCATTGCCATTTTTTCAAGTCACACTCCCAAGAAACAGTTTAAATATACCAATTTTTGACCTCACCCGCTTAGGATACATGCAGATAAGAGTTGAGGGATACCTCATTAGAGGTATAACTCAATGCTTTCGATGTAACAACTTTTATCATACCGCTGCGAACTGCCACTTAAAACCACGTTGCCTTAAGTGCGGAGAAGAACACCTGACGAAGGAGTGTAAAATCAAAGAACGGCAGGAGAATCCCTTCTGCATTAATTGCCAGGTGTACGGGCATTCTGCCTGTTACACCAAATGTCCCAAATTTCCTCAGCCTAAAAAAGGAACCCCGGTTTTCCGTAACAAAACTATGCAATATCATGAAAGTCGTAACTTTTCCGAAGGTGTTTCCTTCGCCGACGCACTCAAAGGCAAGCCATCAAAAAAAGATTTCCCACCACTAAATGTAGAAAATAAGGAAAGGCAAAGTCAACCCCAGATTATTCTGGATAAAGAAATTTCTAATCCAAGTGATATCCAAAACTTAATAGACCTCTATAAAATTATCTCTAATCTCTTTAAACAGTTTCCCAAGCTTATTCAAATTCTTCCTGATCTTAAAGCCACTGATGATTATAGGCAGCAAGCCTACCTAATCTTAGAATCCGTATTAGACGGTTAATTTTCTTAACTTCTAATTGCTTCCTTAAATTTCTATTTTATTCTCATTTCAATTTGTTAGCCAACATTACAATAGTTTAAATTCCTTTTTTTCTTCCACCGAGTCGGGGTGTCAAATAAGTAGAACTGCTCTCTTATCCAATAGCAACCCTCCTAAAGCCAGTCGCCGAAATCTTTCAACTCCCATTGGTTCCTGCTTCACTTGCTACGCCCACCTTCCACAAAGATCGCATCACCAGACCCAGTCGAGTCCCAGATAGGGAATGGAGGGGTCTGACAAGATCCCAGTTTCCCGAACAGTATATCAGTATAAGAGTCTTTGAAGTGGGGCTTGACTTTCGTGGAAATACACAGTCTGCGATGTAGCATGCAGACTATTGGCTGCGGTGATGGAATCCGGGAGGAGGGGCTTAAGGTGATCTTCAAGTCGTGGAAGGTTCATACATGGCTGAGAGCTACATGGGTGCTCTCTCATTGGTTGAAGGTGGAAGTGAGTATAGCCTCTGGCTGGCTGCCCATGGGGATAAGTAAAATTTTAAAAAGTAGAAAGTGGAATACGCTTGTCCAGTCATTCTGCTTCTTGCATTCTCATTGAAATCGTTTAGTGAGATGGCTAAAGCCTTAGAGGAAGATTTCCCACCGCTTAGCAATCCGTCCGCTCCGGACGAAGAAACTGCCCCATCGATGGAAACTGATTCCATCCCAACCGAGGAAGAGAACGATGCCACGTGCGCCAAGCTGGTAGACCTGAGGGACTTCCAACTGCTGCACGAAGCCAGACTCCGGCACCACCGGGAAATACAGCAAATGATTATCACAGGAGTGATGCGAGGAAACAAGACGGCTTACGACAACCTGATTCAGGAAATTGAAAAGACGTCGGCCAGCCTCGAGGACGTTGCGGGTGAGTTAGCTTTAATTGGTACTTGCCCTAAGCCTAATTGCCAGATTCACCCCATAGTTAACGATGACTTAAAAACTAACCTTAAAGCCACTAGCCAGTTGGAAAACCAACTGGAAAAATTAAACGTTTCAAAAAGCAGCAATAATGATAAAGTTAAAAATAGTGACCGCTCAGACGGATTCACCACCCCCACTAAAGCCGCAAAGAAGAAAAAGGGTTTCAAAACTTTCTGGGTGCCAACGCACCCGTAAATACCTCGAATAAGCCCCTTAGCCAGCACCGCGCTTTGACTCAGGACAACCAGCGATGCCAGTTCCCCCCCAAGAATCCCCCCCATCCCCCCTCAGATACCAAAAAAAATTTCAACCTGATAATGCAAAATTAACAGACGCATCCAAAGTCCAATTCAAAACTGGGGGGGAATACCCTCAAAATTTTTGCATCTTCGGCAGAGAACACGTGTTATCCCCAAATTTCGGAAAAGGTGAACATACTTTGCCCTCGACCCCAAAAAGCCCCCAAAAATAGTTTTTAAAAGGCCTTTTTCCAGGTTTCGATGACTAAAGCTGACCTCGTGGTTGGTTTAAAGTAAATGGGGGCCCAGCTCACCAAAGCTAAATCAAAACAAAACTCCCCATTTTCATTTGAGTTTTCAAAATGTGTTTCCCCCGGGACATTTTTTTTGGGAAAAATGCGTTACAAAAGGGTTAAAATCGACACTTTCAAAGACGACCGGTGCAACGAGTTTTTTCCAACCGTTCAACCACCTCAAAAAATTGTAATATTAAGACCAGGTGCCAAAATGGTGAACCGCACAAAAAGATTGCCCTATCACAACCAAAAATAGAAAACCCCCCCCGCATCAATTGAAAACCAAAAAGGCCAATGGCCAAACCGCATCGCTGCAAAAAAATCCCCAAAACTAGAAAACACCCCCCCAAAATAGAAATAACATAAAACCAAAAAAGTAATGTTAATAATCAAAATAAAATCCCAGCACGTGCAGTGAAAAAAAATATTTCCTTTGCAAATGGTCAAAGGAAACCCAACAGATCCCCCTCTACCAGTCCGAGTCACCCAAATTCTAAGCCCGAAAAACCCCACTCCCCCCGGAAAAACGATCACCCAAACCCGCAACGACAATGGGCCTTTGGTTTCATGGATGGATTTCGGCGAAAGTTTTTCAGGATTCCCCCTTTTTATAGAGTTGGGTGGCGTCGAAACGCACAGGGCAACGGGGGGTGGGGGCGTGTTCACCGCCATTCATGAAAAATGAATTATATTTAAGGGTTTTTTCACAGAAAGATCCTAAGGGAAGGGTTGATCACGCACCGTCGAGATGCTGATTTCTAGATAAACGCCCCGATATTTTCAATTAAGGAACCCACCCGACCGGGTGACCGCTACAGATACCAAATTTCACGACCTATAAAATGATGGCCCCCCCCAAAACTGTATCCGAGGGCGGCACTGTTTTACCAAGTCTTCCCCCCCCACCACACACCACACCACCATGGGTACGGGAGGCATTCTCCCCCCACCCCCCCGGAGGAACCCCACTCTTAATATCTTCCATTAACATTTCACCCGTTTTCCCTTTACCAACACATCAACATGATCTAGAACCCCTTTTTTAGCCTCGGCGGAGTTCTTTTTACGGAGATTTTAACCCCCATCACACTTCGGGGGTAGCGACGTACGCTAGGGGAACCATAATCAAGAATTTACTTTTTCCCAAAGACACACAATTTAGCCCTAAAAACCCCCCACTAGTTTTGGGGCCATACCCCGCATCAATCATAGACTTCGCTCTGACGAAAATCTGCATTGGACGCCAAAATAGAATCGATCGCGGGTTTGTTCCCACAAACCCATTTTTTGCCCAAAACGCCCGCTTCGCTTTCCCGAAGGGGAAATCAACGGGCTGGGCGGCCTTTTGAGACCACCAAGTCCCGCCCCTTTTTTCCATCCAATCACGCGCGCACGGGGAAGAGTCGAAACCAAAATTGCCGACCCCCACAAACAAAATTTTATTCACTCACGCCCTCTTCAACCGTCAATGCCGATACTGTCCCACGTTAGCACCGAAATTCGGGGCTAATAGTAGAACGAAAAAGCAGGAAAACGGGGTTCACCCGAAACCCGAGCGACAAGAGGTGCTAAACAAATACACAACCGACGCGGAAAACAAATCTTTCCCAAAATAAGATCGGGGAAAACGACTTACGCCCCCTCGACCCCCCACGACGGGTCCTCTGGGAGATGTCGAAGGAGTTAGGAAAAAAAAAACCCCCCGCCCTTAACGGCCCAGCCGGGGTCGCAAATAAGACTCTGAAAAAAACCGGCCCCATGCTCCCCGAATCCAATTCCAAAAATAATGACATTTTTCATTCTTCTGATTTTATAACAACAGGGTCGTCGAGAATTATTTTCCGAAAATAACTTCGACCCCCCACCCTACCTCCTCCCATGCCCCCGGAGATCATCGAAATATAAAGAAATAAAAGTCAAACGAGTCCGGGGAGGAAGGGAAAAACTAACAAAATCTTTCAAAAACTTCCCTATTTAATTTTTTCAAATTAACATCATCTCTAATATTTTCATTACAGGGGACTTTCCAGCCCGGGAAAACTGCCTCTGTCATCCCCTTTTAAAACCCAAAAGCCCCCCTAACCCGCCCAGTTTTCCAAAAAGCTCCAAGTATTACAAACTCCGAGAAAAATTTCCGGACTTAATACCCCTCTTACTAACAATAATATTCTGATTTTAACAGCAGGCCGGGCTCAACCCCGACTTCCCCCAGTTGCTAAGAGTAGTTGAGTGTCAAGCGGGGTTAAAGATAAAAGTAAAAGGGGCTTTTCTGGACATCCCGAAAGCCTTTGACCGTGTCGGATACGGGCTTTATACAAGCTCATTAAATTAATACCCCCAACTAATTCTGATAATCAAATCTTTTAACAACAGAACTTCGCAGTCAGAGTCAACGATACACATTTTGATCAGAAAAATACGAGCGGGGGGGCCCAAGGAGCCCTCCTCTCCCCACACTTTTCAAATCACAAATGATATCCCAAAACTAGTCGCACGACCATTTGTCTCTACGCAGACGACACAGCGATCCCGGGCCCAAAAAAAAACAAGTCGCATCACAATTTTTACAAGGCAAATTTGCGGAGCTAGGGACTAATAAAAATGGAAAATCGCCATTAACCCGACGAAAAACCCAAGAGTCTTTTTCTCCGCTAAGGCGGACTCACAAAACCCCCAACGTACACGTACAGAATCACCCGGTTCCCCGGTCCAAAACGTCAAATATGGCTACCCGCGGTTTTAAATTTCAGACCCCTTTTTTTAAATCTTTAAAACCAAGATCCCGGTCAGCTAGCATTTATTACCCCTTTTTCCCCGGAATTTCCCTTTACGATTAAAAAAAGATTGCTTTTTCTATACCTCCTTACTGACCCGTAATCCCCTACCCCCCCCGTTGGGGGGAGCGGCTACACCCATGACCTCCTAGAGCATAAAATTGATATATTTTTTGGGAAAAGGGGGTCTTTTCGACCCCCCCATTCCCTATTGGGACTCGACGACGCTGGCATCGTTGGGGAAAATGGGCGCAAGGCTCCTCCGTCCCCACGGGGTATTGGGGGGCGAAAGTTGAGGGGCCTGGGTGGGTTGGCCTTCCCCGATTGGTGGGCGGGGGAAAGGGGCGTGGGGGGAGCTGGCAGGGGAGTTTTAGCGGTTACCTATGAGTTCAAACCAAAAAGGGTGTCCCGTTTTCAATTTAAGTTTTAAATTTAAATAAGAATGCCTGTGTGGGTAGGAAAATTAAATTAAGATTAAAATTAAAAAAAAAAAAAGAATAAAAAAAAAAAAAAAGATAAAAATTTTGCAGTTAATGGGGGCATTTCCACCGGAGAATGACAGCCCTTTTTATTTATGGGGGGTTTTAAAATCCAGTAAGATTCGCCTGGGTCTTTTTTTTGAGATTTTGTGTTTTCGAGATTTAAAATATTAGAATTATTACTATTAGGAAGTGAATTGAAAAAATTAACTGCAAGTTTTTTGATATATTGTTTAAAAGGTAGAGAATTTTTAAGTGCTGTAAATTTCTGTTTTGAGTATACTTGCAGGATCTGGTGATATTTCTTGAGAGAATTTTTGAGCATATTCAAAGAAGTTTGATATTAGAATCGGCTTGTATCCCCACACAGGACATCCATAGGATTAAGATGGGACTGTACGGCAGTGTAAGTACTTTATTATAGAGATACATATGAGAATTCCGGCAAATTAAGGGGAAAATTGAGCGATAAGGCGTTCCGGAAGATTTGGTACGCGCGTGTGTATAATATGTTGTCATAAGTGAGCTTTTTATGGGATTAAACCTAGGTACTTCGTGCTCTGAGACCATTGTAGTTGTGTGGAATACAGAGTAGGTGTGATGCAGGAATTTCTTCTCCTGGTGAAGAGTATTGCAATTGTTTTGTCTACGTTAATTTTAATTTTTAAGTGTTAAAGAAATCTTCTAAAAGTTTAGGTGTGAATTTAAACTGTTAATTGTTTTGTGATTCTTGTAAGTGTAGCTGAGATAGAGGTGTCGTCCGCATAAATGTTAGTCATGGTTTGAGGGGTGAGTGGGAATATCGTTAATATAAATGTTAAATAAAATTGGCGGAAACAAACTGCCTTGGGGCCTCCAAATTTAATAGAAATGACTGAGGAAGAGCGCTATTTACTCTGACTTTGTACAAGACCTGTTCACGAGATAGGAATTTATTAGATGAATTAGTGCAGGAGGGAAATTATAGTTAATTGGATTTATATAGATGAGACCACTATTTGAACCCTGTAAAAGCCTTCTGAATGTCGAGAAGAACTTGGCTCAGTGGACCTGCCTCTCCTGAAATCAGAAGAGATTTTTTTCAGCTAGCCCTAAGCAGTGGGTGATAGGTGGAGAAGATGCCTGAGTGAATCCATATTGATTGGTTGATGAAATCGCAGTTGTTAGTAAATTCGGTTAATCTTTTAAGGATATTAGTAGTAAATTCGGTTATTTTGCTTAAGATTGATAGGAGACTGATTGGTCTATAACTTTCTGGGGGTGACTATTTTTCCCAGGTTTCTTGATGGAAAACAATAGCTGTTCAATTATTGGGGAAGTGCCTAAAATAGAGGATTTTATTGTAATGAAATGTTATTATTAAGAATAATAATTTTGGGAGGGAAATTTTTGACCATTTTATTAGTAATATTGTCTTGACCTGGGGCTTTTATTGTTCTTAAGAGTTTTAATAGGAGGTGATTTCATCGGGATTGGTTTTAGAAATAGAGAGGGGCAGACGGGGGTTGATGAAGAAATTTTCTAAAGTATTGGTAATTTTAATTATCAATAGGATAATCACCAGGAGGCCTTTATTTTCGGAGAAATTTTCTTTCAGAGTAATAGCGAGAAGATTTGCTGCTCGTCGCTGTTAGCGACGGCAGAGGGAAACTAGAGATTAGGAATGTTAGTGCGTTTTGCGGTGAATCTTTGTGTTCGCCAGAGCTATTGTCGGTAGCCAGTGTTTAAGGCTTCTAATCTATTGATCCATGATTTTGAGGGAGTGTTTTTAAGTGCTTTTTTAAGTTGTGCTTGTGTTCTGTAATAATGTGTTCTGTGTAAAGGATTAAGTGTTTTATTGTAGGTTCTCTTAGCTTTATTTTTGAGATAGATTAAATCTTGGATGTGTTTTGGCGTGAAAGTGTGATGCTTGTTTTCTATTGGAGCCTTTAGAGGCTTGGAGGTGGGCGGAGCGAACGGCGGCAGTAAGGAGAGAAATTTTTGATTCCAGCACATTTGGATTTCGAATACCTTTAAAATCAGGCAGACGAATGGAACTATTTAAAAATTACGAAAGTTAGACCAATGAGTGGTAACTGCTCTAGGATTGTCATTACACAAATGGGAGAGGAGAGGAGAGAAATTTAAAATAACTGGATTATATGATCAGAAGAGAGCTCGGGGATAGGGGAGTCTATTGTGAAGGGAAAGGGCTAAGAAAATTGTTGTTGACTACGGCGATATCTAACGTGTTAGAAGATCGGTAGCCGTAACAGGTGGGGGGCCTTCCGGGATAAATAATGAGTGAGGGTCTAGAAGATCAGTAAAAGTTTTTAACTGAGGATTACCTCGGGTAGAATTAACTGAACAGTTCCACGCATTGTGTGTGGCGTTAAAATCGCCAAAGATCACACAATTACTGTTGGTCTGGAGAAGGTGCTCGAGATCGAGGGAAAATAATCTCTCGTCCGAGCGGGGAGGAATGTACACTGAAATAATGGAGATAGGATTATAATTAGGGGGAGTGAGAACTACAATAGTAGCCTCGATGTGCTGGAGAGGGGGAGTAGGTAAATTAAAGTGGGGAATATTACGCTTAATTAAAATTAAAGTGCCGCCGAAAGCGTTCTCGTCCGCATTGCGATCGTTGCGATAACAGGTGTAATTAGCAATGTTAAAAAAGTGTTTTGGTCTCAGATGGGTTTCTTGCATGAGAATAATATCGGGAGAGTACTTCTCTACGAAGATTTTAAATTCCATAATTTTATTAAGAATGCCGTTTGCGTTCAGGAGCAGAACTTCAAACCAATCAAGTTGTGTACTCATCGTCATTGTCTCTAGTAAGCCTCGGAGGGCTTGCAATTGGGCTTTTGTAAGAAGTTTAACTTTATTTTTCTTGCTTAGGTTGAGGGGTAGGGAAGGACATGGCAGCTATTTGTTGGGTTAAACAGAAAGAGATTGTGTGTGGCCTGAAAGAGTTTTTAAAATTAAAGCTTGCGGGGAGTTATCTTCAGGGGCAGGGGTGGGATAGGGGTGTTAACCGTTGTCTATTTCAGTTTGGGGATACGACGGGAGTTTTCTTTGCTTGTGTCGCCATCTGTTGTGTGTTTTTGGAGTTAGGGTTTGTTGCAGCTTGCGCTGATACGACTAGCCTAATTAAGGCATCGACAGCTGTGGGTATGTGTTGGGTGTGATGTTGAGGTACCTTTACGTGGTTTTGGGTAGAGTGGACATTTAGAATAATTTGCCATGTGTCCGTACACATGGCAATTGATACAGTATGTGTTTTTCAACATGTTTGATGGCGCAGTGCGGAAGTTTGAATTGTGCCTCGCCACACTTTAAGCAGCGATGGAATGAAATGGCGAATTGTCAGCTGTATGATGAAATTTGTTACATAGTAACACTGTGTAACACTTACTTTTCCATCATAACCCTCCACTCTTACCGTAAAAAGGTAACAGAGTTGAGTCAGATGGAAAAATTTGTAGGTTTGTGATGTTCCGTGGAAGTGTTATGAGGAAATGGGGAGTGCCTGTTTCGTGATTCTGCCAATTAATTGTGTTACCCAATCAGCAGTGTATCCTAGATCAATTAAATTTTCGTGTATATGTTGTGTATCTGTGTCTCTAGGAAGTCCTTTTTATTACACTACTTTTATGGGTCTTTCCTGTTTAGGCTTAATGCAGAAGTATTGAAATTTAAGTTGTTGTGCGATGTTATTTAGAAGTCTGTAGTCTTCAAGTTGTTTGTGTGTAGAGCCTAATAAGTTCTCCGGTTTTGCTGCGGGTGTGGGAATAGTTTTAGTTAGTGTTTTTAATTGTTGCAGGTAGTTTTGTCGATGTTAAGAAAAACCGGAGGTGGGGAGGTGTTTTTAGGGGTCGATTTAGCGGTGGTGTCATTCGAGGTGTTGGGCATGTTCTGTGTCGCGGTGGGTTGGGGATTTCCTGTCGTATCCGAAGCGTTGTTCTGACTGAGATTTTTAAATTTATTGCTAGTATCTACGGTAAGTTTTTTTAACTTCCAGGTAGCTTTTTAAAGGTTTGCTTATACGTAGGAGAAGTGCGACGTCAGCACCTCTCCCTTACTGCACGTTTTTAAGTCTAATAACTTCAGGTAATTCAGGGAAATATACTAGGATTTTTAAGGTGGAGGAATTTGCGGCTAAAGGTAAGGGATTATTACTATTGCAATTGTGAATTTGACAACCGGGGTGGTACAGCGCGGAAGAAACTCCATACCCGCGTAGCTTGTCTTCGTTCGTGGGAATACTCCGCCTTGAGTAGAGGGTGCACCAGTTCAGATTTCGTCCTGCACACAGGGTTCGATCGCGTGATGGTGTGCGATACGTTTGCTGTTAGAATTGAATATTTCTTGATTTCACCCCTGTGCTATTTGTAGTCGTTAAGTCATTAATTTCTGAGTGTAGAAGTGCAGGAGGAGGGAAGAGAAGAGTTCACTAAGTCCATTTCACTGTGTCTGGTCTATGCTCATGTCCGGGTCGGTAATCAGTTTGGCGTTTAAAATCAAATCAAAAATCGGCAAAAAGGCTGGCATAAAAATACGGCTGGTCGATATGGTTGACTTCCATCCTTTCAACTCTGAAAAGAGCTATAGGAACATAATTGAGTGCTATTATGACACAGGATGCGTATATCTCAAAAGCCTTTTGGGCGTATAGACTGACACCAACCGTACTGCTCAGTGGCTAAAGACCCCCTATCAGTTTCAAACTGGAGCCTGGTGATGCACTTTGTGGAAGGTGGGCGTAGCAAGTGAAGCAGGGCTTAATGGGAGGGCTGCATTTAAGCAGGCTTTAGCATTAGGAGGGTTTGCTATTGGATAAAGAGCTGTTGTACTTGTTGACACTTTAGAAGCTCGGTGTGGAAAAAAAAAGGAATTTAAACTATTGAATGTTGGCTAAAAATTGAAATTAAGAAAAAAATAGAAATTTAAGGAACAATTAGAAGTTAAAAAAATTAATTTACGGTTCAAATTAAGTAGGCTTGCTGCTATAACATCGGGCTTTAAGTTCAGGAAAATTTTGGGAATAAGCTTGGGAAACTGTTTGAGTTTTGAAAAATTTTATGGGGGTTTTTGGGTTTTGGATATCACTTTTGAAATTTTTTTACCCAGAATAATGGGGGGTTTCCCCCTTTTCTTATTTTCAATTTACTACATTTAGTGGTGGTTTTTTGATGGTTTCCCTTTTGAGTGCGTCGGAAAGGCACCTCGCCTTTTTGACTTTCATGATATTGCATGGTTTTTTTAGGGAAGCCCGGGGGCCCCTTTTGGGAAAAAAGGGGGGGAATTTTTGGGTAGCGGAAAATCCCGTACACCTGGATTAAAAGGGGATTCTCCTGCCGTTCTTTGTTTTACATTTCGTCAGGTGTTCTTCTCCGCAAAGGCAACGTGGTTTTAAGTGGCGTTCGCGGGTATGGAGAAATTGGACAAAACATTTGGGTTTTCCCCCAATGAGGTATCCCTCAACTCTATCTGATTTTCTAAGCGGGTGAGGTCAAAAAACGGGAAAATTTAAACTATTTCTTGGGTTGACTTTAAAAAAAAAGGATTTTTTGGGTTACGAAATAAGTTGGTTACAACTGCTGACATAAACCGAGTTCCTCTAAATCGGTTGAATATCGAGGGGTTTAGTACATCTGGGGGAAACCCTTTATTACCACTTTGTTGGCTTAATTCCTTTGGGGGGGGAAAAGTATTCAAAATCATTATTTTCATCTAAAAAGTTAACTAAGTTTCTTTTCTCGTCCACATCATTAGTAAAGATTCTTATGTATTCGCCTGAGTTCTTGCTAGTAATTTCCGGAATTTATCGTGGATTGCTTAAGTTGATCTCGGTAATTTTTAGTAATTTTGAGCATGATAGGGGGGCGTAGGTTTGGGAATATTATTTTCATTATCTTTTTCATTATCATCGTTAACTGCTTGTTCTACGTCTTGCTGTAAACTATCAAAGTTATTTTGCGTTAAGACTGGTTCTGGGGTTTTAATGGGAGAGTTAGGTCGTACAGTTTTTTTAGGAAAGACAAAGTCATCCTGGCTATCTTTGCGTTTTTGAGGTTTACTTTTAATTTCCTCAGAATGAGGATTTTTCTTAGCGTTAGAACCTGCCTGGGCAGAAAAATGATCGGGACAGTCGGGGACAGTACAAGGGGCTAATAGTTGAAGCTCTCTTACCAAAGTTTCCCTGGTTCTTCTGCTTCTCTTCAGCGACAGCTTGTATCCTTCGGTGTGGGCTCCAGTTTTATGCTTTAAAATAAGGTTTTCGAATTTTTTGATATTCATATCAACAGTTCGTATTTTTTTCATGACGTTTTCAGCTTCCGGCATTCCTTTAATGGATCGTGGCTTTGGAGATCAGGCGGGAAAGATTCGCTTGAATATCGGTTTTCGAATTCGGGTCCATTTTTGAATCCGGTCACTCATCATCACACTCTTGGAAAGCCTTGACCAAATAGCCCTAAAAGGGCTGCAAGACTTTACGTGCTCTCCTAATCAATGATAAAACTGGACTCAGCCGTACTCTGAACTGCTCGAAGTCTAGCGTAACGACCTCCTAGAGCATGCTCAAAATCTGATTATAGAAAACAACCCAAATCCCCATGGTTTTTTGAAAACCGGATCTGAATCTGCGCTTCAACTCAAAAAACCCTGCGGGAAACCATAAAAACTATCTCTATCTCCTTCTTTGAAAATTTAGAAGAATGATAATAAAACTCTGAAAATAGAAATCTATACTCCCGATCCTAACTTTTAAAAAACCCCGTAACATTTTACTCTAAAAATTATCACTCTAAATCATCCCCCTTTCCTTTCTGGTAACTCGTTCCTCCATCGGGGCGAGTTCTCACCAATAGGGAGACTCGCTCTCCCCCAATTTTCCTCTCAAAATATATCCCCTTTTCCAAACTTCTGCCTGACCACACCCCCATGCTAGTAGCTGCCCCTGATTGGACGGCGTATGCTTCCCAAAAAACGCAAATACGGTCGCTTGGCGGCCGTCCCGTACCCGAGCGGTGATCGGTCCGGCTCGCCGGCCTTTCCCGCCGTACTTCAATGTTCCCGCCGCCGCGGCAGGGGGACTGTATCAAATTTTACTCTGGCATATTTTCTCTCTTTTTATTATTTTTTTAAAACTAAAGGGCCAAACTATCGATAAAGCTAACCCCCAACATTGAAAGAAAGGAGATGAAGACCCCTTCGGGGATCAGGTGCTCCGACCCCATATTCAACACCTCAACACCTCTCTGCTTCTTGTCGTTGTAGACTCAACACGCAGTTTTCCTGCCCTAGACTGCGACCCTTTTCAGCCAAAGTCTTGCCCCAGTTTTATTTTGGATCTTTCTGCATCCGTGCTCTGCTTCATATTTGGTCACTTTTTGGCTTGGTTCCTTCATTTATAACCGATTGAGGTTATTCGACTAATTTTTTTCAAACTTTTCCGATTT
>BMAV01008721.1:0-16771 GCA_019973955.1 Trichonephila inaurata madagascariensis | reverse complement strand
TTTAATTCCTCAGCGACAAGTTTTAACTCGTCTTTCTTCAAATTAGCAATTAAAGACATAATTAAAATTCTCACAAAAATTCAAAGAATTCAAAGAACATTGCTCTCACATACCTCACATAACCGGTCACCGCACTTGGCTTCTTGCTTCGTAATACGAATACACATTAGTTTCACTCAGCCATATAATCCAATAGCTAATTCCTAAGCTCCGGTTGCGAACGGACCAAATTTTGGGTCAACTTCAACACACTTAAGCAGTTGACTCCAGAGTCTCTAGCACAATAACCAATTTTATGGTGCTAACACTGTCCATATTTATGGTTCTCTTTTAGTCGATAGCTTAATTACTCCTTCATTATTCTCATGACACAATCACGACACAGTTTCTAGTGGACTGGCATTTATTTTTTACTCACAACACTTTTTACATTTATATCAGAATTACTGGGCATGCGCAGTTGGGCTGGCGCAAACACAGTTCAC
This sequence comes from Trichonephila inaurata madagascariensis, assembly GCA_019973955.1. Classification (NCBI taxonomy): domain Eukaryota; kingdom Metazoa; phylum Arthropoda; class Arachnida; order Araneae; family Nephilidae; genus Trichonephila; species Trichonephila inaurata. Next base: position 16,286 of record BMAV01008721.1, on the reverse strand, counting down.
ATATTCTTATTTGAAGACAACAATTCACTCCTAATTCACTTAATTACACAGATGGTGTTTTGCACGCCGTGAACTGACAATATTATTGAGCTTTATTATTTTTTTTGCTCATAACACTTATGCCAAAGATATGGCAACACCTTGAAAAAATTAGAAGTAGACCGTGCCCCATGTAAAAGTCTGCCCACCCCTGATGCAGAGAATGTTTCTTCATTGTGGTGTGAGCTGCTTTCCAAAGCTTTTTTCACTGGCTATATTTTGGAATTTGAGTGAACATGTTTTAAATTATCTGGAGGAAAACAATTATCTGCCCAGTGAGTGTTTGCTACTCAAGAATGAAGACTAACTATGGGATTTAGCTATCTTTACCGATATTATGGGGGTATTTTAATCATAATTTAAATTTAAGATTACAGAGACAAGATTGTATTTTTCCTACCCTAGTTGGTCATATAACTTAGTTTGAGAACAAAGTTTTGCGATTTTTTTTTGTCCCGATTTAAGAGAAAAAAAGGATTAACATATTTCATATTAAGCAGCAAATATCTGCCAAAGTTAATAATGCTTCGAGCTATGACAGATTTTAAAATTTAATATCCCTTTTTGCAGGATTCATTCACTGCTAGGTTTCATGAATTTCATTTAAAAAAAATGCTGTTCTTTATACAAATCCTTTTTCACTTCCTTTGTAAGACGTTTAGCTAAACTGTATATTTGTTAGATTTATGGTAAAATTTAGTGTATAATTAATGGTTATATAATTATACATACAATTTTCTTAGAAAACTGCTATTGTGTTAGTTAGTGGTATTATGCCTTATGATCGGTGTAGTTACTCGCACATTCTTTAATATTTTTCGATAAAGAAGTTCATTTCTATTTGTTTAGTACGCTAATAAAATTAATTTATCAAGAAAATACTATTAATTATGTCTTGAAAAACCTCCCAGAAAGGTAATTCCAAAATAATCATTTTGAAATGTGTGCATCGACTTGAATATTCATTGTCACAATACACACATAATTAATCTCCCTTGTAACCCTTACATAATATTTACCAATATAAAAATATTAAATTGTTCTATATTTATTTTAATGATATTCAAAAGGTATGAACTGTGAAAAAAAGCACTTAAATTAGTACTATTGGGAATAGTATTCTTATGTATTTAAACCACTTAACCATGAAATTATATTCTTTTCCCAATTCTATATATTTTAAATTCATTAAAAAATTATATTTATATGTGCATGAAATGTAATTTTAAGTAACATTAATATTTTGCGACAAAGATTTCTAGATTTTTTTTATCCTTTACAATTAAGAGACTTTCTTTTAGAACAGTAACACACACACACATTGTCTTTTTTAATCTTCATGCATTCATTTCTCTTTAATTAACCGCTATTCAGTTTAGCAAGTGTTTTATTATATAAGTATTGTTATTATCATGCTGTCTCTCTCTTTATATATCGGTCTATATGTACGTCCCCATTCTTCTTTTTTATGCTAAGTAAGCAGTTTTATAGCTAAAATTTTTCCTTGTTTTAATTTTACTTAATATTGGCATTAGAATATTTAATTTTATCTTCTAATAATAAAGACACGTTCATACTCCTATTTTCTTTCCGAACAGCCCAATAGTGTTGACAAATTACAGGGGAAAGTTGGTTGGTCTCAGAAATATGTTTAAACCTGTAATCTTAGTTCTTAAAGCTAAGAGTTTACTTTTGTACTACTGTCGCTAACTATTTTTCTACCTATATTGTCACAATGTTCTTCTATTTTTGCTTTGCTTATAACTATTTAGTATGTTTATTATTATTATTGAGTACATATATATATATATATATATATATATATATACAGGGTGTCCAGCCTTAATGTGACCCAATAGCTAATTCCCGAACCGTTCAGTTTAGATATGCACTTCCAATTTGAAAAATATTTTAAAAAGGATAAGGGATGTTTTTACGTGCTTTTCAAACCCAAAATCTCATTTAGAGAATAATAACAATAATCACATTTTTATTCGGTCCCCAAGTTCTATAACATATTTAGGAAAAGATGCAGTACACAAAAACAATGTAAACACAAAAAGTTTCATTTTATTACGATAAAAACTGACCGAGTTATGGAACTTTGAAAATCATACATTTCACCATTTTCTTTGCCATTTTTAAGAAGCTAGTAAGGGGCCGTCCCCAAAGTGAAATTAATTGGAACTCTGCCAGGAAACTTTCGCTCTTACACGTCACTCTTATATAAATCATTTTTAAATTTAAAAGAACAAGCTTACGTTAAAAATACAATAATTGAGTTCTTAAGAAATAAAATTTATTCAGTGTGCGTGTAAAATATAGACAAAATAAAATATTTTGGACGAAGAAAACATTTCAAAAGCAGTTCCAAAAAATAGACTGATTTGCTGTGGCTTCAGACTGATTTGCTGCGGTACTGATCATGGCGAATGTTAAAAATCTGTTGTGCAGTCGTTTGCAATTGCATACAGTCGTATTCTAATATTACAAATTCTAGAACGGGAGAACGAGATGTATACAAATGAAGAATATTGCGAAATGGTACTGTTGTGTGGGCAGTGTACTCGAAATAAGAGAGAGGCGGCAAGACTTTATCCCCCCAGTTTGAGAAACGCTGCTTTATGCCATAGAATTTCCCAGTCGAAGACATCCATCTTATTGTACAATAGCCCGTGCTGTTCAACGCTTGTATAAAACTGGGAGTCGTCATAGACGTATTCCCTTGTCTCGTGCCATACCTTCAAGCTTGCGGATACCCGCTGAGAATGTTCTAGGATATACCATGGCTCATCCTGAAAATAGTGTCCGGGATATTTGCAAGGCTTGTTCCTACTCAAAATCGACGGTGTGGAACATATTACTTACGTGCGGTGCATATCCTTGTCGTCCAGTCCTGGTGCAGGAACTAATGCCCGGAGACCAGGAAGGTCATTTTGATTTTTTCAGTTTCGTGTTAAACACACTGGATGAAAATCTAGATTTTTTGAAGGAAGTTTTGTGGTCGGATGAATGCCAGTTCTCGAGGCAAGGCACTATTAATACACAGAATACGCATTATTGGTCCCTCGAAAACCCACATCTAATAAGACAGAATCGCCACCGAGTGCGTTGGTCGGTGAATGTGTGGGGCGGAATATGGAAGAGCACCTTAATTAGCCCAATGTATTTCGATTGACCTTTAACATCAGAATCATACACGGAAATTTTATCGGGACCATTAGCCGATTTTTAGAAGATGAAATTTCCTTACGGGATTTGTCACGCATGTGGTACCATCATGATGATGCACCCACACACAAATCTGCGCAACCATGTACATTTTTGGCGCAGACATTTGATACTCGAATAATCGGCTACGGAGGTCAACAGGAGTGACCCCACAATCACCCTAAAAAGAAAAGTGTATGAATGTGAATCCACGAGTAAATCCAATTTACAGCAGGTCTGTGACACCAACTATGTTAGAGAAGCTACAGGCGGAGTTTCTGAAGCGGGTTCAATACTGCATTTCTGCGGAAGGCAGGCATTGTGAACATTATTTAAGTTAATTTGGTCATTCTGATATAATAAAGCCCCTGATTCACGATTGGCGCATCATTCCACATTATGCTATAATTTGAATGGCAAATCCTATATTCTTTTGCTGTTATTTGTTAAAACAAGCTGTTTTAATCTTTTCGTTACAAGTTGTATTTCTTTAATTTAACTTTTATTGCTTGCCATACAGCAATACAAATTGTCAATCTATGATGTTTACTACGAAGTTTTAATATTACTATGATGTTTTTCTTCTGCTCTTTAGATATTGAATTACTGTTCTCTAGACTCAATTTGTATACGACCCCCTTTTCTGAGTAATTCAGATGTTTCAACTTTATGTAGGCATAACTTGGTCAGTTTTTATCGTAATAAAATGAAACTTTTTGTGTTTACTTGGTTTTTGTGTACTGCATCTTTTCCTGAATACAAATGATAGGACCTGGGGACCGTATAAAAATTTAATTTTTGTAATTCTTTTCTAAATGGGTTTTTTGGTTCGAAAAGCATGTAAAAACATTCCTTACCTTTTTTAAAACATTTTTCAAATTGGAAGTGTAAATCGAAACCGAACGGTTCGGGAATTAGCTATTGGGTCACATTAAGACTGGACACCCTGTATATATATATATGCATATACACATAAAATTATTTTTTCTGAGTATGAAAAAAAACATCGAATCAAAGCTAGAAAAAAATATTATACAATTATTTCTATAAAACATGAACAGTAGTCCCTTGTTTCTAAATATGTCGTTTTCAATACCTTTTTTAAAAAAGGGTTACTTTTTGAATAAACTTCGACCAGCGCTATCTAAGATTCATATTCGGCTATTCCTGCTCAGAGAGAGATAATTTAAAAATCACTTCATATTTAAAATAAGTTTAAGTATCTACAAAAAAAAAACCTGTTAAACGATTTTTCAGTTTTACACAATCTTGCATAATACTGTAATAATAAAAATGTGAATTAAGATTTTCTACATTAATGTTATTATGACCACCAATGTTATTCTTATGGATATTATCAAAATAAACAGCCATTTATTAGGTTCACAATTCGTACTATTATAAATACCCTTTATCTTAATTTTTCTTCTGCTCCAATTTTCAGTTTCACATTGAAAATTCAACTAAGGTGTATGAGTCATTAATTATTTCTTTAATCACTCTCAAGTCGAGAGAAAATGGGGAAGTGTTTACAACACACACACATATGCTCAAAATTTACAGATAAGCAAAGGAAGCTAGATATACTAGTACTTCCGGTTTCAACTCTTTGTATTTCCTCAGTTTTATTGCATGATTTCTTCAGGCGGTTTGTTATATCAAATTTCAAGAGCACTTTGTTATACTTGTCATTCGTAAACAATAAAAGGTAATGTTTTTCTTTTTATTTTACAAAATTTTACAATAGATATCAAAACAATAAAAATGCACGTTTCGTATTCTTTCATTTTCGTAAAATAATCATATGATCATTATTCACTTATTTCTCACTTAGTTTTGCACATATGCAGAAATATTTCACTGAATAAGTTCTTTTTAAAAAAATCGCAAGCAAAATTTTAGTTTTTGTAGAGATTTAACTTCAATTAAATTAAAGCACACTATTATATATGCTGTAATAAGATATACTATAAGTAAATACATATTATCCATAATAACACAATATCGCGTAATAAAATTATTTACTAATCAGCACATTCCAATCAAACTTAGGAGGAGTTGTAGAAAAGTTAAGTTATAGAAATTTATATATTATCACGTTAATGTTGTAGAAATTTAAAAGAAATATGTCAATGGATGCATTTAAAATTAAACATTTGTACATCATTGTTCGAAGCCAATTCTAAAATACGAAATTGATTTATTATAATTTTTCGAATTTCATATTTTTACTTAATATAACATTTTTTGCAACTGGAATTACATACGATGCACTTATAGTAAAAAAATTTTGAAATTAGAATTTTGAATATTTATGTTTCTACTTGCATTTATATTTTTAAGGGATTGAAATAGAAATAAATTACACATTTACAAAGTCTTAAGTGTAACTAATATTAACGGGATACACACAGACACATACAGCTATTTTTCATATTGCATTTATTTATTATTTTGTATACATATTTGTTAATGGTTACTTAATTTTGCACAAATATTTGGTTCCTGGTTATATTTAAGAAAAAAATGCATAGCTTAGGTATTACTTAAAATAAAATGCTTGTATTTTTTCTAAAGCAGAAAATTCCAATTTTATAATTTGTACAGTGATTCAAAAGGGTTAGGTGTTTTATATTTATATGCTTGTGTGAGTTATAACTTCTCTATCTCAATACATTTTGATATCAAGTTTTATTATAGTTTTTCTCGGAAATTAGCATCTTTTGGAGCAGGGACTTTAAGTAAATCTATCCTCAAAATTTGGGCTAAATATCTTGCTAGCAAAAATTAATAGATACAAATAAATTGTTGTTTTGTAGAAGTCTTTCTCATAAATTTAATTCCAATTATTGATTAAGAAATTGAGTATTCAATTAACTTGTGAAAATTTGAGTAGCACATAAACTTGAATATTACACCATTTTAGTATAAAAATATTTTAAAATATATGTTTATATATAAAAAAATAATAATTGTCTTTTTTTGTTTCCATTATAGGCAAATAGTTTCCGAGATTATGATGGCAATGAAACAAATTAGATGAGTAAAAAGTACGCGTGAAAAGAGCTCAAAGAGGAAAAGTACACATTTTTGTTATTTCACACTTTGAAATATTTATATATGTAAATATTCTGTTTAAAAATTGAGTACAGGCAGTGATATATGAATAGCAAAATAATTTATTCAATTTGATTAATGATTGATTAATTAAATTGGTTCATTTAAAGAATGTATGTAAATAATATAGGTATTTTTACAAAATCTTTGAAACAAAAATAATTTATTTAAATCTTAAAGCTATTATTTTTATCAAATGTGACAGCGTAAGCTATAAATACTTGAATAATATGTAATAAATCCGTGAATCTTAGGTGTTCTTTGATATATACAGCCCTATTAGCTCTTCTAAAATGTGTAATTTCAAAAACTTTTATGGCCAGAATTTATAAGTACAGTTGGACCTCCAAATGACGAATTTCTGTATTTTGCGAGAGTTTTCCTCAAACCAATAACATTTTTATTTTATTTATTTATTTATTTTTTGTAAAATAACCTTCAAATAGCGAAGTGTATTTTCTTGTTAAAAATTTTTTTCTCTTCTGATTCGATTTTACTTCTCCTTAATTTTAAAATATTTCAGGGCATTTTTCTAATCATTCTCTCTTTTAGTACATTTTATGATGATCATTGATCTTGTGTGTGAACTGCATAGAACATAGAACAATAAAATTGTCGTAATTTTTCAAACAAAAAACTCAAATAAAACTAACAGATTTTAATTAAATTTAAGGGCACATATGGGACTGATTGTATGCTTCTAATTACTTTTAGGTTTAAAATTAGAAAATGTAATTGAAAAATTCATTAATTTTAATATAATTTTTTTTAAAGTTCAGAATGCAGTATATTCATGGACAATGATTTTTTTTATTGTCATCCTTGCAGATTTCTTTTTGATGGTTAAGATATCTGTAAATTAAATAGAAGTTATATATAATTTGCAGAAAAATGTTTGAATAATTACATTTTTTAAATAATTACGTAGTGTTTAAAATTTTAAAATTTTCTTAATGTGGTTCCTTAAGTATATTAAAAGACGAATCTCTATTTAACGAATTTTCTACATAATGAACTTTTATTCGGGATTTAGTGACTTCATTAAATAGAGGCCCGATTGTATTTATAAGTGAATAATGTGTAAAGTTCGTTTATTTATGTGTTTTTCGTTTATTTTTAAAGTGTGAAGTATTGAGCTAAATAAACTGTCTTTCCAGATGTCACCTCTGATACTTTTTACAATACTCATATTTGGATTCACTGGAGCAATTGATTACGATGTTGATTACATTGGAATATGTAACCCTCATAATGATCCTGAGACGAAAGAATCTTCATTGGAATGTTTTTGTCACGACCGGGAAAATTTTACTATGCATCCCATCATGGATTATGATATTTCTCGTATCACCATCAAAGGTTGCGGTACCGTACGAGTACCCTTTGCTGCTTTAAATAATTTACAACTCAAAATACTAGAATTTCTAGACCTCGAGAGACTTACAATCCTTTCTTTTGCTCTATCATCCGTTCAAGGAGTAGAAATTTTGCAGATAGCTGACATTGCTGATTTAGATGTCGTTCAACATGCTTTTGTTGGATTATATAATATCGAGAAATTTATCTTGAAGAATGTGACAGCAAATAATTTAGTTAAAGACGCATTCAGTTCAATTATGAACATTAGGCATTTTATCGTTGAGGATTCTTCTTTCAAAAATGTCGAAGAGCTTGCTTTTGCTATACATAATGTTACGATTTTTAGTGCTAATAACACTGAGTTTCACACCCTGGAAGACTGTGCTTTCCTAATACATAACTCAGAAGAAGTGATTTTTGATAACTGTTCATTTCAAGAAACCAGAAATGGTTCATTTATTCTCTCATTTGTGGACTCTTTAGCCTTCAGAAATTCTCAGTTTGGAGAACTTGCGACTTCAGCTCTCCAGTGTAACGGACTTAAAACATTCAGTATGATAAACTCAGTCATCGAGGAACTGAAGCCAGAAGCATTTAAAGACCTTGAAGTAAACGAATTAATCTATTTCACGAATAATACAATTAAAATAGCTTATGAAAATTCTTTAAATGCTATCATAACTCAACCATCTGATTCCACAGAAATCAAATTCTGCTGTAATGATTTTACGTGCGACTGCAACCTATTCTGGCTATGGAGCTTGAAGGATATTTATGAAAACGTAACTATTTTAAGAAACAACTGGTGCATAGGAGATAAAACAAAATATATTGATCATTATGTTCCAATTATGGATTCATATAATAACTGCATGACATTAGAACCAAGATCTTTTAAAACGATGCATGAATTTTTGAATGAGTCTCAGTACGTTATATCATTTGGACAAAGTTTGGAATTATCACTAAAAACTATACTTTATATACTGATGATTATCAATTTATTATCATGATCAACCTTTTTACAATTTCAGCAAGAATAATAAATTATTTTATTTGTCTATCAGTTTTACCCTTGAACAAATTTTTTGGTATTTTTCTAACAGTTGTTCTGATGCAGTGTTGAATAACTTTCATTTTACTAATCTGATTTGTGAAACTGTATTATTGTATTTAGAGCTTATTTGTTGTAAAGTATTCGCATAAAGATTTTAATTACAAAAAAAGTTATCTACAATAATAAATTGCATTAAAATAGTGTACATGTATATTGAAATGATTATTTTTATTTAAATATGAGACTTAATAAGTTAATTGTTTTTGCATGCTATGTTATATATGCTAGCTAACACTATTCAGTTTACCTATAGGTTAAAGATATGTATGTTTCATACTTTAAAAATTTGTAACTGCTTGTATCAGGTATATTATTTTCAAATATACATATATATATTTTTCAGCATATGTATTGATCTACAATGCATAAGCTTTGTTTATACGCAGATTTAATGTTAATAATATTTCATCTTATATTTAATGCTCTGATCCTCTTTGACTGTTTAAAGCTTTTTAAGTAACTGTATTAAAATTTCCAGTTACAAATGACTTTTGTATTTTCAATTACCTTAAATGGGCTGCTACTTGATTGTATGTGTGAACGCAATAAAGAAAATAATATTTATTTCCTTGTAGAATATAAGTAACATTAAACATATTTTATGCATTGTTCATATTTTTTTGAGTAAAATAAGTGCCATTCTGTTTTTCTTGAAGTATCGTGTAAATAATTTTTGGAAGATATTTTAAAGACATTATATGAAATAATATTTGATAGACAAACTATACATATCCTTAACTTCCAGTGTTTCTTTTTTATTTCAGTGTTTTATTGTTAATATTATGCATTTCAAATTTATCGCGAATAACATATTTTTAGACTCATTTTAATGTTGATTAGTATTATTATTAAGATTGATACATGAGCATCATCCACGCATATTCACTAGTGGTATTTAAAATTTCCATATTTACTTCCTGTAAAACTAATTTTCATGTTTCATATTTGGAAAAATCTGAAACATATCTCATTCTTGAATGTTTGAATAACTTTACACTCATATTTATGCTGAAAATCATATTTAATGTTGACATTCATTTTTAGTTTTTAGTGTATCATATAAAATATTCTTAGATAATGATATTTATGTTTATTTGGTATTAAATATTGTGTATAAAACATTTAATACATGTTATTGGTGAAACAAATACTATGTACTTTGTTTTCCTCTTTTACTTAAGTTTATGTGCTTAATAAAAAAATTTTACAAAGATATTTGTCTTTAATAATATGTATTAGGAATAATACGTAAAAACTAAAGAATTTCAGCTTAAATTAGTTCAACGGTTATGTCAGACTTTCTTAATTTTTAAATAAAAATTATCCTCAGAAAAGTTCCTTTCATCAAAGATATTACTATTCATATTCTAGTTTTTATCAAAATCCGCTGACTGAATTCAAGGCAAATACTGAATCTTCTGAAAATAAAAATAAAACTTTTTTATTTTATGACTAATTACTAGACGATTTTTCCCACTAAGGAATTTCAAATAACTCCTAAGGAATTTATCTCTCAATTTTCATCGCGCCCCCCTCCATACATTAACGATGTATTGAATTCGATAATACAATACTTTGATGCTAAAGCTACAATACGACTTTAACCTCTTCGCCGCCGGCGTATATAAACGTCTCGCTCAGCCAGTGCGTAAATTTTCCAGGATGTATATATACGTCTTTCCGAAATATGTTCACTACTATGCAAAAAAATTATTTCAAAGACTTTGCAATGCAATAAAATGCTCTTAATATTGTTTGAGAAGGATTTACTTATTTCACAGACGATATTCTTATTTTCTGTTTCTCCCTAACCCAAAATACACCATATATGCGTGCATACGTGCAAAACGGTGGCATTGGGGAGTGAATCGCGTAACTTTTAATCTGCAGTTAAGGGATTAATTATAAACAGTACAAAAAAATGATCCATATAAGTGTTAATATTGGCATATAATTTTATGTATGACCAACCGGTGTGGTCACTGGTAATTATTAAACCTGTTCTTAACTTAGTATTGTTAAGATAATTATAAAGTACATTGTGCAATACTGATACATTTATAAATGTATAATATCAGTGTTAATGTATTTTTTCCATTATGACAGAATGTGTTTTGTTTGTTTTACTTTCAAAAAATTGATAAGTTTTTGAAATAATCTTTTGTTTTCGACTTTTCAATATGCTCGTGCCTCCTTATAGGGTTATCACACCCCCATAGGGGGGCGCGCCCCACAGTTTGAGAAGCGCTGATATATATATAAAAAAAACTAGACTCTTCGAGATCAAAATTTGCTGGTGCGCGTTATACACCAAATATAAAAATAATAGCTTCAAAACTAAAAAAAGACATGCGTATAAAAAAAAATAACTAGCCTTCTACATATATCAGAATACTGTTTATTTAAAAGAAATGAGACATTCCTTATGAATTTAAAGGGTTGTAGTTCTAGAAGTATGCTATTTTTTCAAAGTCTGGGATGATACCTCGAATAAATGATTTCAAAACGTAAGATCTTTACACACATACATTTCAGGTTCCTTCGTAAAGAAAGGGGGTGCAAGTTTTTGGGTGAAAATATCTAAAAATTAAAAATTGCAGCTTGACAGTACAGATGCACGTTACATGCAGGATTTTGCGTTGTATATATGCATACTTGCTTGATTTATGATTTTTTCTGAAATATTACTTTGTTGTATTAAATTCGAAAAGCTCAAATTGCTTTCAGTAATGCAATAAGAAAATTAATGAAATACTCTTCTCTTTTGCTCTGTCGACAGACTGATGTGTAATGTTTGTCATTTTTAATAATTATTTTACTTTAAATGGCAGAGTGATTAAAGACATATATTTTGTTAATGAAATATCAGAAATAAACTTATATTTCCTTTCTTTCATTAATGTTTAAATTCTTATGAAATGAAAATTAGTTAGTGCGTTTCATTAATAAAAAGTACATTTTTAAATAGGTTTTACGATTTTTTCATTTCTTTTGAAAATGTAAGCAAATTCGATTAAAATAATCGAATTAAAAATAAATTAAACACTTGATGAAATGTGATAGTATTGTAAATTAGACTTAGGATGTAAAATGTTTTGAAAGGCTTATTACGTATGTTAGGATAAGACAGTAGCTTAGTTTATGACTTTACTTATATTTTATACTTTCTATCTTATGCATCTAAACATTTTTTATTATTATATCATAGTAACTATGCTTTAATTTTTGAAAATACCATATCACAAAGTTCGATATCCACATCTTAAGGTTTTGTTTAAACCGTGGGTGGCTGTGGTTTCACAATCCATTTCATATTTCTGCCTAGTTCAGTATAAAGAGATTTAAAATATTTTAAGATGTAAATACATATATTAAGCAACTGTTACAATATTTTGCATATTTCTGTACTTGACTTTACATTACATTTTTACCTTATAATTAGAGAATGAAAAAATTAATTTATTTTCTTATTTAATTATTTTATCTGCTCTGTACCACAATATTTTATCTATTACAAAAACAAAAATAATTTAAGCAATATTTTTTACATAATCTTTACTACAAAATGTATCTTCTAAAACATATGTTCATTGACTTTCTATTTAACTGCCAATTTATCTACGAATGACATGTAATGTTAACAATCACAAGTAATAACTTACAATTGTCCTTGACATTCCTTCAGGATTATATCACGTGTTTATTAAATATAAAAGTCTGAAACCCTTATAAGTAACTTTGAAAACTCAATCCTTCGGAATACCTACTTGATATTTATTCTCATTTATTAAGAAATTTTACTCGATACTCAATAATCTACCATCCATAATATGTGGATTCTGAAATTAATATTTTCGATTAATTACTAAAAATTCATTGTTTTTGTTGTAAGTCTGTCGCTAACCGTAGCTTTGAGCACCATGTAGGTTACAATGAGAGATTTTGCGCGGTTCCACCCAATTTTGAGAGGGAACATCTTTGGGGAGTCTCAGAGACCTTCCTCTTCTCTTCCTCTTCCACCAACCTCACGAGAGGACTTGCGGCTCGACGGCTAATTATAGTAACCCCATGCCGCAAAGGCACTCTTCATTTACAAACATCCATACCTTCTCAGGGATTCGAACCCAGGCCTTCGGCAAAGCAGCCAGCGTCACTAACCTCTATAACGGATAGTCAGAAAATAACTGCTAAGGATTAAGGACGAAGGAATAATAAAATACGTGCTAAGATAATTTAAAAAATTAAAAATTAACTCTCACATGGAAACGTGTAGCACAACTTACTTTATGTATAAAGTCATACGACATTTTATTTCTCTATTTTCCGAGTTTCAAATTTATTTTATGTACTGATTAATACAATTGAAATATTATCTATTGTTTTAGAATAAAGTAACATTTTCTAGGTTGATTTTTCAAGCTCTACAGTACTTCTCAATATTGATGTATAACTAAGGAGCTTGATCTTTTATTTTGGTTTTTCAAAAGTAGTGAGTGTGTGGCATGAATGTATGAATCATGATTCTCTCAATAAGAGATTCAAGTACAAGGCTTGCATAATCCATGTGAGAAGATTAAGAAAACACAGCAGGAAAATCAATATAACACTATTTACAGTCAAGAAAAGAAAAACAAAATCTAAAATCTAAACCAGGGGTAGGCTACCTTGTATTCCAATTGTAACAATTCGATTCCTGCAGCAATTTACGTAGCGCTGGGGAATAGAGGTCAAGAATACAAATTTAGAGTTTTATTATATAATAATTATGCATCATTTAAAATATTTATTAACATAAAAATAAACAAGATGAGCAAAAACTATTCATTCATCAAAAACAAAAAGAAAATTTTGTACATGTATATTAAGCTTCTTTAAAACATATTTATTAAAATTAGAAATAACTAGATGAAATATAAGTATTCTTTCAATATAGTTAGATAAAAATATATATATTTTAATGTGAACCCTGTCTCTACATCCATTTCACAATATCACAATATCAGGGTATAATTTGAGGCCTTCAATTTGACATGATTTTGAAAATATTCGGTTGCAAAACAACTTTTTAGCAGACAGAAATATTTCCCGTATAAAAAAATATTTGTTTTCGTTGATATGTAGAACCAAAAACGAAGAGCAGAGCATATGCAATTTTTTCTCTTCAAACAGTTAAATCTCTCCAGCAATGACATCCAACAAATTAAGAAAGCTGTCGATTTGTCGTTAGAATTATCTTTCAGATTTTTTCGTAAATAAGTAAATTTGTGTTTTCCGTTATACCGAAGATTCTAGAGCTCTATTCACTCTATTTCATAATTATCAGCTTCCATCCATTAAAAATCTGTCAAATTTGTTGAGAGGTGGGAATTGCCACTCAGAATTGTACTGCATGCCAAATTTGGCACTCGTATACCATAGGTTACCGAAACCTAATCAGAACAAATATATAATATAAAGCAGTAGCATATCAAATTTTTTTTTCATTTGAACATTTACTAAGCAGGTAGGAATTTTTCTTTGTTTTACAAAAAAATTGAGACTAATCATTTACAATAATGATGTTTTTATTTTAAAATAATGCTTTTAAATTATTGTTTTTATTTTAAAATAATTTTTAATTTATTGTTTTTATTTTAAAATAATATTTAAAATATTGCTTTTATTTTTAAAGTAGTGATGTATTTAGTGTTATTTATTTTACTTATTTAATTAGGTATTAAAGCTTCTATTTGTTTGCTAGAAATACTCTACTGCATTTGCTTGGAAATCTTTGAGTACTCTATACGGATATTCCGTATAGAGTAAATTAAATTTTACTGAAAATGATGAGAAATACAATTTGCAAATTTTATGAAAACAGATTTTCTAAACAAGCAGTTTGGCACCCCCACCCCCTTTCCCGTCTTATATATATGCAGTCTAAACATTGAATTTAGTAAAGCCTCAAACCAAATTTTCTTCATTTGTTTTTTCTATGTGTTTGATTGCACTGGCTAAAACTGTAAGCTCTAAATGTGAGACTGCATTTATTTTCTCAAATACTTAGCTCTTTATTACAATTTCTAAGAACTTGATCAAGCTCATTAGCCTCAATAAAGGTAATATGTTAAGATGTCTTATTAATTTACATAATACGATGATAAATACCTTTTCTCTTCTTGCAATAAAACTTTAAAATTTAGAAAAAACAGAACAAAAGTATAAAAACAAATAGAAAATACAATTTCAAATATTAATGTTAAAAATTAAATAAAAACGTAGCTTTCTAGTAAATTACTATTATTTTTTAATGTTTTTTAAGATTTATTATTAAACCTGATTTATTAATTAATCCTTAAGAATATGTTTAAATAAATAGTAGCAAGATAACATTAAATCAAAATTTGAAAATTTTTTCTTAAAATTAGTTTTTACAAAACCTTTACTCTTTTTAATTACTATTTTTCCCATGCGAATACTAATAATTATTACTATAGCCGTAAAATATTTCTTATGACGATTTACCAATATAAAATTTTAAATTGGAAAGACCAATTTATGCAACAGATCTAAAGTAATGATATCCAATTCCGTAACATAAATTTTATTTAATTTAATCAAGTTTAGATTACTCTTAGGACAATTTAATCAAGCACGTATAATTTGTTTATTTCTTATTCAAATGTTATGTCAAATCAAGTTTATCAAGCTACGTTAATCGCAAAATATTAGATTCATAACAATGTTTTCAATATCTTTTAAGGTGACATTAAAAAAAACAATCAGTTGATTAATATTATTATTGAATTTCGACTGTAGATGTCGCCACGAGATAGACATGAAGTACTCTGAGTATTGACTTGGAATTTATGCAATGCGTGTGAAAATTAAAACATCTAGAAGGAATTGAACAAATTACATGGAACTTATGGGAAATTCAAAAAGAAAAGGATGTGCAAATGTCCAAAAAAACCGAGGAATCCCTCCTAATTTTCACGTGAGCCTCTTGTAAAAGCACTGTAAATATATGTTGAAATGTGTGTATCGTAGTTTTTGGTTGCTGCAAAGGATCGATTAGAAGTTGCCAAAATTTCAAAGTACCATGCAAGCAATAAATGGAGCTCGAGCTGGACACATGATCAGCTTTCGTGAGTGTGGGCATTCGGTTAGTGAAATCGCCATTCGCGAGGGAAGCAATGCCCCAACAGGAAATAAGTGTTAGGAAGCAACTGACCATGAAAAATTGGACAAGTCGAAAACCTACAGTGAATCACGCAATATGATGTCCCCACGGGACAACAGGTACATCATCTACTTAGCGGCGACGAACCATCCTGTGTCCTCTCGTGCTTTTATCCAACATAAGAGCATTTCTACAGGTGTCATTGGTTCATCATAATGGTTCCCTCATCAATGGCGTAACATACACCTCCGGAACCCCAGCATCGCGGGGAGGGGGGGGGGC
>BMAV01008719.1:905412-917880 GCA_019973955.1 Trichonephila inaurata madagascariensis | reverse complement strand
GACTATGATAATATAGTTTATAGATTCGTTTCTTCTTGATCCAATGGGCGTAAGTCGATGAATGAAAACTATCTCCTCACTAGAACGTCGCGGTTTCTTCGGCTACTCCCATCGTTTGTTGTTATCGATGTCAGTTGTTAAAAGCTATCGTCACTCTTTAGCTCTAGTTTATCTATTGTGCAATTAAAGTGTTTTGATACCAAATTTGATCTTTTAATCCGACGTTTCCTAGAATGACTACTTTGAAGGCAGAATTTAAAGAAATGCTAGGGTATTTTGAAAGATTTATAATGTGGAGTTATTACGTAGTGAAAAGAAGGTTAGATTATTTAAAGAATCTCACTTTGCCACTGCATACACAAAGCCTTATTTTAGAAAGAGAAAAAAAAAATACATCTAAACAATTTTTTAGACAGAAGCATAAGAACTAATGATACGTCACATTCATCTTCATTGGCGCCAATATGCCTTTGATAAATCATGATATATATGTATGTGTGTGTGTTTGTTTGTGTGTGGGGTGAGCATTTAATCTTGAATTTTTTTCCTGCAGCATATCTTGAAGAAACTTATTGAATTCTAAAAGCAAAGATTAATTTCCGTCTTGAAAAACTAATTATCTTTAATGTTTTATTTATTTATTTGAATTTTTTTTCAGATATGAGGATATTGTGCAACAATCTTATTTAACTTAATATAATTAATAATAATTTGTTATTCTGTTAAAGACAGAAACAGTAGATTGCTCTTTTGCAGGAAAAGATATTTTAAGGTATCCGACTACGTTCGGAACCGTGATTTTGCAAAAGCGTATAAATGGATAATATTTATGATATTTAGTGTCACTTAGATTAGAAAATGAATATAAAATTGTTTTAAGAATATTATTACAATAAAAATTTATTTAAGTACAATATTTTGACAAAAATAAACATAGAATGACCAATTTTAAAAAATATTTTCCTTTCTAAAAATGCTTCTATTATAATAATATTTTACCTGTATACAGCTCAGACCTCTGTGCAGAGGCTCAACTAGAATTTTTTAAATATATAACTTAGAAGTGGGTTTATGCATGTTTTACGACAACAGAGGGAGAAATTTTAAGAAAAAAACGCCGATAATTATTTCAATTGCTGAACTCTGAAAATAATTGAATGTTTTAAAAATCGTAGTTCAGACTCCTCGGAGAAGTCTTGCCTTTATATAAGCAAAATATTGTTATTTTAGAAGCATTTTTTATAAAATGAAAACATTTTGAAAAAAAAGGTTATTCTAAGTTAATTTTTTGTCAAAATATTGTATTTAAATATTTTTTTTGTCAAAATGTCCACAAAACAATTTTATACATATATTCTTATCTGTGACACTAAATATTATGAAAATTAGCCATTTATGCACTTTTTTAAAGTCACGGTTCCGAACGTAGTCGAATACCTTAAAATAAAAAAAGGATCAAACGCATGTTGGATATATCGAACATAAACATCTTTAAGCGTAATGAACAATCGTATTTAAATGCAGTGATAATTCTAACTTTGGGAGGCTAGTTGCAAGTTAAGATTCATTCAAAAAGACTAAATACAAAAGCAATTTTGAAGTAGGGGTGAAATAATAAGATAAACTATAAAAATCATTAATATTAGTTAGTTACTTAAATATATATTTTAGTATATTTATATAAAAAATAGGAAAGAAAAATATAAAGTTGTACTTTGCCGTTTTTACATGTTTTTCGTGATATATCATGTGAACAACTCTAATACTTAAAAATAAAATATTCTTCTGAGTGTCTATAATTTCAAAAAAAGAAAACACAATAAGACTGCAGATCTTTTGTAAGTTCTTTATTCTTTTATATAGTTGTAAATAACGTGAATATAATACTCATTAAGAATCTGCTACACGAGACAATCAAAATTTTTTTCAGAATTTTTCTACATTTTTCCAAAACAATAATTTTGGTATTAGTCTTGTAAAAAATATATTTTTTGATTAATGCAGATCTTAAGAAAATTAAAATAGATTGTCTTTTCTGAGGTCTTAACGGCAGATTAAATATTTAAATAAAGACCAATGAACAACAACTAAGCATTACTGTTTTTCGCAAATTTTATCATAAATCAAAATATTGGGATTTAGGTCAATGCTAAAAACAAAGGGCACTAGATTTTTTCGAGATGAAGATTGTTTGCCTTGAATTAGATTTGCTGGACATATTCAAATGATTTAGTTTTTGTGTTTATATATGTAACTTTACACAAATATAATTGATTACCGAATAGATATGAATTTCATTTGTGAATTGCTTCACTTAAATTATTTTGTTGTCAGCTAACTATTTCAAAGAACTCAAAGTTTCTGTAAGTTATTTATGCAAATATGCTAAAAGAGGAAGAGAGTTTTAGTATGTAATAATGTTAACATAGTTTTTGTCTTTTCCTGATTTATTTATTTCAGATTTTTTTCACAAACTAAAGACTTTTCGATTCAACAGGCTACAGAACAGCATACTAGATCTTTCTGTATCCCTTTCCTTATGAGACCTAATGTATGCTATTCTTATAAATAATCTTTTATTCCAAAGATAATTAAGTAAAAGCAAATGTGTATTACATAAAAGTTTTTATTTTCTTTCTTTTTTTCAAAATATATGAGTGTTTTTATTCAGAAATTACTGTTGATTTGTGTAACAAGACAATTTTTGTGTGATTTATATCAAAATTCATTTGCGCATCTACGTATTGGGAAGTAGAATATTGGAATTTTACAAGCAATTTACTTCGTCGAGTTTTCCCAAAATTTTGCTCCATAAACTAATTCATTTAAATAAAAAATTTAACATGTATAAATAGCATTCAAAGATTCTATTGTTAATGAGTTTCCTGACTACCTATCTCACGAACCGGTAGTAAATTATCTTCAATACTATAAATTGTTCTATTTTTTAATTTTAAAAACACGGTTCTATTGCTTAAAAGCATCAATGATTTTCATCAACTTTAAGTGTGTGAAGCGTGATGTAAAGCTGTACTAATCTAGGTGTGTTTATGGAGTTATATTATTGCACCATAATTAAGTATATTATAAATTAAATAATATAAAATTAAATTAAATTCATTTCAGAAGGTGAAGATATTGAACGTCTTTATTTTGCTGCTCACTCCGTTATTATGTTACATTTCCTCCAAGCTTGTTCTACCGTTGCTAAGGCAACTCATTAAATCCATCATCGGATTCTTTCATTGCCAGATACAACAAATAGAAAACTAATAATCTGAATTCGCATCTGCTTTCCTTCATTATTCACACACACACACACAAATAGATAAATATTCGTTATTTTGAAACAATCTGAATACACTTTGCATGATAGGTATGAGATTGCTGCGCGCGCGAATGTTACTATGTAATTTTCCAAGTGCTTAAACTTATCAATATTTATGATGCAGTAATGTTACATGTAGAATTTTTCCATACATCTAAGCTGTTGCGATGGAAATTATTGAATCATAAATCCGCTTAGTTGTTAAAAAAAATCACTGAACTGGACTTTATTTTAAATAAATATAATAAATCAGCTTACACATTTTAAACGAATCTGTCTTGAAAATTATTTTTTTAACACAATTTTAGTTTAATTATTAGCAATTATATTGATTAATATCACACAATTTGTGTTGTTCGCATTGTCATTTTAGTCACACATAAAATTTACCATGCTTGAAAATGATATCTGAGTATTTAATTTGAATATAGCTAAACACGTTTAACCCGAAAATCCATCAGACGAAATATCGGTTAAAACGAAATAATGCAACCGTCCCGACAAACTGCTATGTATTTTCATGCATTTTTTTTTCTAAACATGAAAAGATTTCCCTTCTGGGAATGGACAAAATACGGAAAACTCCAGCCGGATTGGACTTCCCTATTGTATTATCGGAAGAATTAATTGCAATAGATGATGATAACGTGTGTACAGCCACAATTATGGCAGACAAAGACATTTTGGAGTTTGTTCAAAGCTCAAAAGATATCATTGATGCAAATTCCGACGACGAAAGTGAAATGAATAATGAAGTTTCTGCTCCCACATTATCCGAAATGAGGAATGTCATGAAAAGTATGTGCTGTTATCTAGAAGCATTTTCCAATGGGGAAATGAATAACAAAATTGACAATGTTGAACAATTTGTTAACAATTTGATGCTAAAAACAACAATGCAAAGAAAAATATCAGATTATTTTCCAAAAACTAAACAAATGTTTTGTTTTTCAAAAAATTTGAAAATTTTGTGTTAAATTTCTGTAAGTACTTGTGTATGCTTTTGTTTCTTTGATATTTATTAAATATACGCATATATATATATATGTGTGTGTGTGTGTGTGTGTGTGTAAATAAAATAAACTCCAAAAAATTTAATTTTGTTGATACACATATGGGTTTCATCTTTCTTTTTTGTAATATTCTTTAACACGAAATTCAAACACACACACACAAAAAAAAAGATTTCAGTCTTTTCAGTTTCGTCTTAAGCGAATTTCACCGTATATGTTATGAATTACGCTGGCTGGATGGCGTGGTTGGTTTGTCGCTGGCCTTCTGCACCCAAGTTTGCGGGTTCGACCCCGGCCCAAGTTGGTGGATTTTCATGACGCAGAAAATCGACAGCGGCCATGTCGTATGATTATACGGCATGTAAAAGATCCTTAGAGAGTCTGTTTGACTTGAATGCTCTCGGAAAAATTAAATAATGGCACAGGTTAGCATCGTCAGAGCACAGTTGCCTCCCTCAAGGGAGAAAACGTCACAATTACCTACGGCAATTGGTATAGACCTATAGGGAACCGCACTAAAAAGTGATACCAGCTTCCGGGGGATGTACTAGGTATGCAATGGTTCATGACCAATTCCCAGCCCATTAGAAATTTTAAAAATGTTATGAATTATACAGGCTGTTTTGTTGGGAAGATTAAGTAAGTATAAGTGCTAAAAACTTTCTTGGTTGTGATGTGTACTTATGTGTGGTTAAAGAGTCTTTACCTTAAAATCGATTTGACCTGGAATTTCCCATTTCTTATTCTAGATCTTCAGTATTTAATCATGTCTTTATTAGACGTACTGTGTCCAATGGATGTTCAATTACGGACAAGTCTAGGAAGAAGAATTTGAATGGCATGGAATCTTTCTAGCACTGAGAGCCCCAGTCACACACATGCGCAATGACCTATTAATAGAATAATATAAAAGAAAATCAAAACTATTAAATAAATTATACCCTTCAAAATGTGAAGGAACAAAAAAGATTAACTGAAAAATAATATATTAAAACCTTTCAAGCCAAAGTGCATTTCTAGATTTAGGATTGAAATGCGAACTTAAACTACACTGGTGTGCGAAACTTAAGCAACAGGTGGGTTTATTGCCATAACTTCACGAAAAATCATCTGAGAGACATGAAATTCTGAAATGAGGGAGAGTATTATGTACGTAAAGGATGACGAAAGCATCGGCGCTGAAAAAGGAATACAACGCATACGGTATGGAATCAAACAAAAACAAGCTTTATTGAACGCATAGTATCGTGACTCATGATTGTCTATCCAACAGGAAGAACAACAAGCAGATGTTCCTTAATATGGTATATGCCCTCCCCTTACTACAAGGGTTGCTTCGCACCGTCTCCGCATACTCAGAACCAGCTGGTGCAACATTTCTTGAGGTAGGAGTGCCCATTCCTCAATCAACATCCGTTTGAGTTGTTAGTTGTTCTCCGGATGATGTAAGCGTGTGGCAATACGTCTCCCCAAAGCATCCCACACATGTTCGATGGGATTTAAATCTGGGGAGCACGCTGGCCAATTCATTCGAGTGATATCTTCACTTTCCAGCAGCTCCTCAACAGCAAGGTGTGATGTGGCAGTGCATTGTCATCCATAAAGATGAAGTCTGGGCCAATGGCACCTCGGAAAAGATGCAGATGGGGAAGAAGTACCTCCTCACAATAGCGATCCCCGGTTACAGACCCTCTGTCGAAAATGGGAAGCTCAGTTCCGCCGTTCAGCATAATGCCAACCCAGACAAGAACTCCAGGACCACCGTAACGATGTCTTTCCTTGATGTTACTGGGATAAAACCGGGTCCCGATCTCTCCAAATCAAAACGCGTTGAGAATCGCTTCTGGTACTGAACCGACTCTCATCCGTAAAGAGAACACGACTCCATTGATCAGTTGTCCAGTTTTGTGCTCTTGTCCCACTGTAAACGGTGGCTTCGGTGGCCATCTTCCAACGGGAGGCAGCGTTCAGGACGGCGGTGAACAGGCCCCCTTTGTGAAGGCGTCTGGCCACAGTAAACCGCTACACTTGTCGACCTGTTGCTGTACAGAGTTTCTGAGCAATGGCGCTTGCTGACTGCTGTCGAACTTTTTTCGCCTGCAGGATGATATATCGGTCATCCCCTGCAGTTGTTGTCCTCGGGCGGCCACACCAACCTTTCTAACAGCTGTAACTGTGGTTTGGAACGCTTTCCAAGCGCGCGAAACGACACTTTTGTTGATTCCGAACTCTGCAGCTACACTGGTGACAGTACGCCCCTCCTCCAGCTTTCCGATCATTCTTCCACGTGTGAGTCGTCCAGGTGATTTCTTCTAGCCATATTTCACGAACTGACTCACTGGCACTTGCAGAGAATATGGTGAATTGCGTCTCCGTCCTTCATTTCATTCTACTGTTGAGCAGCGCGCACCGACATCACGCGTTTTGCGTACGCTCACATCGCTTCTGACGTTTTGTTCCTGATATTTGCATACGCATGACGTTTCTACTGACTTACGTGTTCCCTCTACTGATCTCCAGACCTCCTTTTCTGCAATTTCATGGCTATCTGCTAAATTTTTACATTGTTGCTTAAGTTTTGTACACCAGTGTAATTTGATGGGAACAAGTTTTCCTTTTGAGAATTTGCAGATTATTAAAGAAATGAAAATATCTAAAAATAAAAGAAAGTATAATAAGTGAAGGGGAAAATCATCTAAAGAGTTAAAAAGTGTCAAAATGTATGTACTGTATTTTAACAGTATTAGCAAAAATCCAAAGAGTTAAAGTGAAAATATGTATAACATCTATTTTCAATAACGGTATACATTACTGCTTGACATCACGAATAAAGCTAAAATTAACTTAAAAATAAAATCAATATGTTAAACAATTTAAAACTCCAAAATTATAAATCACTATATATTTATATGTTTTAATGTTATCTTGGTGTGAATATGGGGTGGAAAGAAGTCCAAGTGTCCAACTCAAGTCTGACTGAAATGCAAAATTTTGAGGCAGAATGAAGATCTTGACACTAAGAACGTGAAACCTTTGGAGATAATAATAATTTCACTGAAATTCAAAATGGGGCAAAGCACTGTCATGTTGGAAAATGGGCTCAGGATGACGTGGCATAAAAGGTAACTCAAAATGTCAGAATATATCGTCAAACATATCGTTGAGATGTAAAATTTGTTCTGAGTCCGTGTTCCCATTGAAACAGTGTATGCGTTCACAAAACTCGATACAACTAGGGCATAAATCCCGGTACACATATTTTTTCAAATTAAAAAATACTCTAACACTTAGTATACAGTTTTATAGAGGGTAGCTTGTTTTAATTAACTACTCATGTATATTTTTATAAATATTTTTTTCCTATGTAAAGATTTTAACATTTCATGCTTTGTTTCCTTCATTGTAATTGTAAATTAATATTAAACTAAATCTTTACTAGGTAAAAAAAAAATAGCGCATTGTGTATAAAATTTTAGTAATTGATTTTAGTATATAAATATGATAAAGCATACAGGGAGCTTTAACCATTTTTATATTGGAATCGTTTTTCTATTTGAAAATACTTTACAGCTTAGAAGCTTACTCCGTGACATTAGGCAAAGATGGGCTTAAATCAGGAGCAAAGATTATATGCTTTTGGAAAATGAAGTTTGTTTGATACACTTACATAAATGGATAAGATGTTAGCTGATATTGGGAGTTTCGCTTCAGTCTTAAAAAATGTGTTAGAACTCCCCTCAGTATAGAGGGCGCTGCTTGTAAAAACCTTCTTTGTTTACATCAGAGATCTTCTGTACGTGACCGAGTACGTGACCCGAAACCACCAGTGTTTAACTCCCAAGCAAACTTGGTTCTCATTTATCGACCCACTGAAAGGATGAAAGGCTCAGTCGACCCTGCCCACCCCGGGGTCTGAACCCCAAACCGGTGGTGTGGAAAATGCGACAAGCTACCACTCAGCCACTGGGCTTCCAAGATGAATTACCATTTGGAAAAAACCTCATTGTACTGTTCGCAAGGAAATAGCTGGATTATTCCGGCTCACAACATGATTAACAAATCTTGCCGGTACTTACATATTATACCATCGAACCATTTCGCCAAATTAAATGATGTCATTATTGGCTGTATATCGCAGCATTTGGCGACGTCTTTCAATTTGAATATATAGGTCCATAGAATAATACGTAAGTACCGTTTTGTCTAATCATATATGTGGAGACTCCAGACTTTCAAATCCCTGATGGTTTCTGAATTATCAGATATAGAGTAGCCATGGTAATCAATCTAATAGAAACCATTGATACCAGCATCTATACACAGCTGCATCCATATAGCTACTCGATATGACTAATCCATTCAATACGTTCTATTATTGATAAACTATTCAAGGTCAACTAGCTGTCTAAAAAGTATTCGAGTTCATTGTAATGGCATTATTCATAGAATCTAACTAGACAAGATAAATGATTACGGTTCATAGTTGTTAGCCTTTTTAAAGTCAATCAAATGCGCAATAGAAAATGGTACAATGACTAAGTCAACATTAATTTGGTTAAAAAAATATAATTGTAAAAATTTGAAATAATCACATTTTTCTTCTGAAACGCACCTTTTGAACAAAAGAATGTACATTTTGATTCCATCAAAGCCTTTATTAAGTTTCTAAGCAAACTTTTTGGTGTGTAACATCTTTCCTCTCGATTGTTCGATATTTGTCGGAGTTATTTCGTGAAAAGGGACGGATGTGGGTAACAGGAAGTGACGTAAGCGCGCTATTTGATTTGACCAATGAAAGCGCGTGGTGTTGTCTCTTCGCTACCCTCGCATTCTTCTTACCCATCCTAAAAGCTTACTTTATATCCTTTCACGAATTCTCGTCGTCTAGTGGTTAGTGAAGCTGACTTGAAATGAATTGTCCTGGGTTCTATTCCCGAGAGCTTTTTGCTTTCAAATTTGCTTTAAATCACTTTAATTTGCTTCGAAAATTATTTCTCTTGATCAAATTTAACTTTTCACTTTCTTTCCTGTTTTTCTTTTTGTACTCTTTATTTTTTATTAGCACATTCAAAACATTGATTTAGCTGTTGCAAATTCTTGGTTTCTGTGCAAACAAGATGCAATATTAAACAAAATTCCTCAAAAAATCAAAATGGATGGCTTAAAATTTAAGTTGGAGATAGTCGAGGTATTATGAGCCTCTCCACCTACTAACAAAAGTATTTTAACTGATGATGAAGACAACAGTGTTGTAATTCCACTTGCAAAAAGATCGAAGCGTCTTAATTCACCTGCTATACATGTCACGGCTTTTATCCTGGCCATTCCAGGATAAAAGGCTTGACATGTATAGCCATTTTCGATGTGCTGATGATATTTCAAGGCCTCGCAAGTGCAGATATGAAAACTATGAAAGCAGTTCGAAAACATGTTGTGAAAAATGCAATGGTTATTTATACTTGCCAAAAATGAAACAAAAGATTTTTACAGTAAATAAATAATGAATTAATAAAAGAGTTAATTATACATCAATAATTTCTTTATTTGTAACAAATTTAGTAGAATTAAGATTGTTTCTTCTATCAACTTAGAGCTAAAAATGTATAACTCGTAAAATTACATAGGTGACCAGTTTCAGATACACCCAACCCACATTGAGGTAGCTAATTCAGGGGGAATTTTTTAGTATTTTTCCCAGTGTCATTGGGGTCCATATAGTATTAATAGACAGAAGAATTTAATATTTATAGATAAAAATAATTCGGGTCTTAAAGGGATATACCAAAGGTGGTTTCTCTTTTTTAAAAACTATCACTCACTTTCCATGATTTTGAGTGGTGATTTTAATTTTAGCATTAGTTTGCCAAAACCTGAGCAGCCCATAGCTTTTTGGAAAGATGAACTCAAGCACGAAATGAACACAAATCAAAACGTTTCGACTACTAACAGTAGTACTGTTATTGTGATGTTGTTTTTCGACGTTTTAAATACTTTGAAATCACTAGTACATATATAAATATTTTAGTTATCATAAGTGTATTATTTCCGCTCTTCCCCAAATTGAACAAGAATAATTATTTTTGATAAAAATTTTATTACTCCTTGTGTTAATTAAATACAATTTTCATTAAAGATATAATTATTCGATAGATAATTATTTCCAATCATACTCGATTCATTTTATTGATGATATAAGTTACTATTGCGTATTTACCACGACAACATGTCAGAGGTTACACATCATATGCGACTACTGTAAGGCTCGTTTCTTTTTTTTTTTCTATCATTATCATGAATTTATACATATTTTCTCAAAACAGTTCAGTCTTACGAGCAGTGCCGTAACCTACACCCCCACAACCCCCGCATCACTGAGGGGGGGGGGTCTAGGGTTCTACGTTACGCCACTGCTTACGAGTGAAGCATTAAAATAATTTTTAAAAAATTTTAAAAAAAAAAAAAAAAAAAAAAAAACTATTAGATTTTTTTTTGGATTAGTCTTTTTCTTTATAAGTAGTAACGTCTTTCTGAAACGAATTTTTATTATTTTAAATGAATGAATGAGAGAAGAATATATCCTTGTTTCATTTAAAACGCTCATTGCATTTTTCATCCATCCATCACGCAGGTGGTTCTATTTCAATTTCATCTACGTAGTGCAAGAGTAAGTTGAAGACGAGATATAGTTAAAAATAAGTTTCGCTAGACTCTAGGAAAAGGAAAAGGACAATAATTCACATCCCTTTTAAACATTTTTAAATTAGGAATTTAAAATTTTCAATTTGTTCAAAAAATAGAAGTAACATATTTTATAACTGTTTTGTTTGTAACATTATTTCCCAAGAAATTCATTATTTTTACCGTTAAAAAGTAATTTTAGCATCCCAGAATTAATTATACAGAAATAAGATGAAAAAAAAATAATGATTGATGCACTATAGTAATGGTATAAATTCCTTTGAAATAATAATTAAATACAAATTTTTAAGTTAATATTATAATTGTATCATATAATTGCAATTGTATTTCGTCAAAATTGAATTTAAAGCAAAGGAAAGTATACTCAGTTTTGAAACTGAAAAACAAAAGAATCTTGGAATGCTTCACTTTTGTCATATACAAGAAGTTATTCATTAAAATAAGTACTTAGACAACTCAAGAGAAAACTTCTTTTCTCCGCAAATTTTGTATCAGAAATTTATTTACACGAATTAATTATAAATGTAGATTATAGTTTTAGTATAAGTAAAATGTCTCAACGCAATTAAAATTTATCTAAATTTAAGTATTTTGTCTACAAATGAATTAAACTCTGAGCATTAAAGAAGGAATTGCAAAGAATAATGTCTGTGCGTGAAAACTGTTTCCTATCTAAAATAGAAACTATAAAAAATCATCAAGATTTTCAATTAAAATTCTTAGAGGTAAAAATAACGCATACATTTTAATTAATTGAAGAGTTTCATGTAGTTTTTCAAGCGTAGAAATAATGTAAATTAACTTGAAAAAAAAATTAAAAGCCAGGTTATCATTTTTAAAATAAATAAATTATCAAGAATGGGATATGTCGAAATTATTATAAAGTAAAATAAACATATAATTACAGTTTTTAATCTGAAAAGGTCTTATGCAAGAATCAAAAAGATAGGATGATTCTTGATGATAATTAATTTATAAAATGAAAAAAAAAAGTTGAGTTTACTAAAGATACTCAATAATTTCAGATTGAGCAGTATTTTTACTTTATTACGAAACAAAGTACGTATTATGTCATATATTTGTCTCTCGGAGTAAATTCATCATTTTCTCGATTTAAAAAAAGTTAATTTATGTACACACTCGCATTGTGATTTTCAATCATTGTTACAAAATCAGTTTTTCAACTGGCGTCTTATTCTGGAAATCTTCGCAATTTTCTTGAATGAAAACTTTAAAGCTCCACCAAACTAAAAAAATATCACATTTAAACAGGAAAGAAACACAGTAAAACCTGTTTTTGTGCGGTGTTTTTTTATGCGATTTTATTTTTGCGCGATTTTTTATGTGCGATTTTTTTTTATGCGGTGTATGAATTTCAATGGCTTTGGCACCACTGTAATGTTTTCTATCTATTTACAAGTGGCGTAA
>BMAV01008719.1:876933-905185 GCA_019973955.1 Trichonephila inaurata madagascariensis | reverse complement strand
CCTTTAATATTTTATAAATTGGGTAAATACGTATTTAGCGTTGGTCAGGCCTTGGGCCTTTAGAGCCCTTCCCCCTCCCCTATGCGGGGGTGTACGCTACGCTATTGAAATGTAGACACTTCAAGACGTTCTGTTCATTTGTTACAGTCTCCCGACAATGCGCATTCATTTGCTTTCTCTTAACGTTCCAGCAGCCCACGCTTGATTGAAGACGAAACTTTCTATGGCAATGGCATTATCAATAATTTGATAGACTATGAAGACGGACAAGAAGAACCGGATTCTTTGAGAGTGGATAAAAATATGCAGGGATCCAGCTTTCCAACAAATTGGAAAAGCATTTTCTTAAAATAGATACCAATTAAGAAAGAAGTATAAAATTCCAAAAAGGGCTTCAATCATGTATATCTGGTTATCGTGACATTTACAAGCAACTGACCACCCAACCTTCGTCACAAAAACTTATTTCTTACTTTATGTAGCCAAAAAATAAATCAATTAAATTGTACCTTCAAGCGACGAAAGCAATTTCGAACTTATTCATCACAGGGTTTTGGATTACGTTGAGTAGCAATGAATTTTGTATGTGCATTTTGAAAACTTACCCGTGTATACAATGAGAAAGTATATGTTTTAAAAATGTTTCCATGTGTAATATTTAATTATTTATGTTGTTATGGAAGTACTCTTACATAAATTTCGTAAATAATTGGCATATTTTATAAATGCGACCTTTTTTATGCGGTCCTTAATCCCCGCATAATAAAACATTTCTGTAGTATTTCCACGAATTAGGTTGTTATATGTAAAAATTTATGAAATTTTTGAATACTTTTTTTGGTGCGTTTATTTTTATGCGGTCCCTATCTACCGCACAAAAACAGGTTCAATTGTACTTAATGTCGCCTAGAATTTTTCATTAGGGTTTTTTAGCAATAGTAGAGAGAATGTTATCCTGTTCAATTCCAAATGGATACCTTTCCTACTAACAACTGAACTATCGATTACAAAATCTGAAGCATTAGATAGAGAAATATGGATAATAAATACATTAATCTGTGTATATATATGTGTAGGTGTAGCCGTGGTAGCATAATGGTTATGATCAAGAACTGGTGGCCAGCGTGTTATGAGATCGAGCCCTACTGCCACTGAAGACCCGCTATGTAGAGGGGCTGATGCATGTTAAATCTGTTTAGGGGCAAAGTCCTTCCATTGGCCTGGTGTTGTAATTTGAAAAGGAGGTGACCTCGTTATTTGACCGAGGTTCGAAATTATCAGGTCTTTCGCCAATAAACCTCGTATTGTTTTGTTGAGTGTCGCTAATATAAGCACACTCTCACTCACTGTATATATACCTGTATATATGTGTGTGTATTAAGAAAATTATTCAAATAATGAAAAAAAAATTAAGCTATCGTTTGTAGAGACAATATCATTTAACGTTTTCAAAGCAAATCATATTAAAAAAAACTGTGTTTTTCTAAACTATATTGAAATAAAAATTAATTTTTTGTTATTCTTTATAAGCAAATGGCATCACAATAAATTTGTTTAATGTTACTTTATCTGATATCATGAGCAGAAACTGAGACCCAGGACGCATTGTTATACAGAAAAGTCTCAACTCTGAAATAAGTTTCAATAGTTACAACACACACAATGAAGTATGCTGCTCTGTATAGAATAGTGTTAGAATATAATACTAGTATTCGAGCAGTTTCCAGTCTGAAACACAATTTGCTTTTTGTGTCATATTATGTAACATTAGAAGCAGATAGTTTAAATTAGGAATTTATTTCATAGGTTTCATATTAATATTTCAAATCCTAAATTAGATGAATATTCAGGGTGATTCAAAATAAGTATGGCGATTACAAACAGCTATAGAGGTTTAATTGAAAATAGTTTATCGGTAACGTTATATAGAATGGAAAAAAGAAGCTCAAAATTTTGCTTACATACTTTATAAATGTTCTTTATGACTCTCCATCGTAACACGCTATAAGTGGTAACATGGTAAGTTTTTCTGTTGTTCATTTCACATCACACATACATTCGGAAGTATACTGGGAGTCAACAACGCAAGCACATTTCGAGTTCTGGAATTTTTTTCGGCAAAAGAAGCTCATGACCCAATAGAAAGAAATCACAGGGTGTCAAATCCGGATAACTCAAAATACGCATTTCTAGTGCGCTTGCGTTGGTGACTCTCGACATGCTTCAGAACGTATGATATGAAATGGATTGCCTCGTAGGCTTTGCCCGCGTTACCATGGGAAATCGCATAGAGCATTTACAAAGTAAGCAAAGTTTTGAACACTCCCCCCCCCATTCTGTGTTATAATTCTCGGTAAATTCTTTAAAATTAAAAAGTTATAGCCGTTTGTAATCGCTGCATTCATTTTGAATCACCATGTAACAGGTGCAGTTTCTATAACAATCTCTCAGATTGAAATTTAGTAAAATCACATTGAAGGGATTTATGTACAATTTTTTGATGTAGGTATTTTTGTTGTTGTTGAGTTTGATTAGATTAAAAATGTCTTTTTTCTAAAATTTCTTTATTTTACCTCTATTTTGGCATTTAAGAGGGCCTTATTAAGGCATGGATACCTACAAAATATTACAGTAAAGAAATGTAGTAAAAGTTTAACATACATAGCTCATACAACAAACAATTGTCTAAGATCATTTGAATTCTTATCTCAAGAAGTACCTATAAAATAAGAGAAAACTTGTAATATATTACCTTTCAAGCTACCCTTTTCTCACTTTAATCTTGAAGATTAATTATATTATCGAACAGAGTCGATGCTATTCGTTAATTCTCTTTGAGAACTCATCTGTGTTATATTACGGAATAATATTAAAAATAAACTTAGTAAAACCTTAATAATTTTAGATACTGCACAAACTCCTACTATAACAAAAGACTATCGAAGAACATCTGAATTTTATTAGTTTAAACCATGGGTGGCCAACCCGTGGGTCGGGCCCGCATGTGGCCCTCCTTAAGTTATTCTGCGACCCTCGAGATCACTGGCGTAGATAGTCCTAAGTGGGTCCTGTATCAAAATTCCTTGGGGGCCCCTTTTTGAAAATGGGAACCTTTGGGAATATTGATAACATTTTACGACTATGAACTTACACATGTTGGGGCCCTCATAGATTGGGTCGCCCCGAATCATTGATACGGCGGTAGCTACGCCCCTATTCGAGAATCATTACAACTTCACAAAATACTATTATTTTGTGCAATATTTTTCTTTTTAGTGATTTTTTTTTTAACAAATAAATCCCATAACTGTTTCTATTTTACAAAGTTGCTTCTGTTAGTGCAATTTTTTTTCTTTTGAAAATGAAATTTGTCAAACATAAAAAGCTCTCAAACTTAACGTACGAAAACCTGCAACATCAATTATAATGCACAAATACACGCATTAAGATCTACTAAAAAAATAAGTGAAAGTGTTGAGAATCAAATATCTTACGAGTTAAATAAATTAAACATTATTTGATCATTGCATTATTATTTTATAATCTATGTTTGTATGCAGGAAAAACAATGACTTCAATAATAATACGTCATTCTGTTTTAAATTTTCACTCCAATAAATGCTTGTAATGAGTCCAAATATAATATAAATATATATATATATATATATATATATATATTTATGTGCGGCCTGCGGGATTATAATGCTTTTCCGAAGTGGGTCATGAGGTCATTTGGATTGGCCACCCCTAGTTTAAACAATACTCCTAAAAGAGCTAAGAATAAAACTATATAGTAATATTTCTTTTCAAATAATTTTTAAGGAATCATACGAAGGTAACTCTGAAATTTTTGAGATAAACTCAGACAAAAAGAAACGAAAAAAAAAAAAAAAAAAATGAACTGTTTAATTTGAAAATGTAGAGTATTTCAACACATCAAACAATTTTTTACTGACTTACTTCAAATTGTTGAGCGAAGAATAATTTTTAGACAGAAGAGAAAATGGAGTTGTCATGGAGCGAGAACTTTGCTATGATATTCTATGGTTTTAAAGCGGGATTAAATTAAGACGAATGCATTCAGAGGCTGTAATTAGCATTTGGTGATGAATCTCCATGCCGTGCTGTTGTATTCGGAGGGTTTAAAGAATTTTCCAGAGGTCGCAATTCTCTTTAGGATGAAGAACACACAGGAAGGCTGCGGTCTGCAGTAATCCCGGATAATGTATCTGCCATACAAAAAATGTTAATGGATGATTATCGCTGTACCTACCAAATGATACAGAGTAAACATATAACGTTGGATCTGCTGTCATACACAAAATTATTCATGAAGAATTACATATGAAAAACTAGTTTGCTGTTGGGGATTCCCCATAATCTAACCGAGCACAAAAAAAAAATAATAAAAAAGGAGCGCACATCAGAATCATTAAAAAAACCCCTTAAATTGATAAATGATGGTGACCACCGCATCATTTTTAAAATTGTAACGGATGTTGAAACGTACATACCGCTTTTTGACGTTCCAATACGTCAAGAAAGCAAAGTATGGGTCGTTGAAGATGATCCCTCGCCGACAATGATGAAAAGACAACGAGGAATGAAAAAAGTAATGTATGCCGTTTTCTTCAGAAGAACGGGATTGGTCAAAACCATCAAGTTGGAAAGACAGAAGACAATAACCACAAACTGGTATACCACTAAATGTCTTCCAGAAATTCTCCAAGAACTGAATGTTAGGGGACTAGTGCTTCACCATGACAATGCATCTTTCCCTACAGCCGGATTAACAGCCGAGTTTCTTAAACAAAAACAAATTAAAGTGGCAGAACATCCACCTTATTCTCCGGATATACCTATGTATGACTTTTGGTTATTTTTTAATATAAAAAAGAACTCACTCTTGGACGTCGTTTTCATTCAGAAGAAGAGAATAATGTTGCTATATAAATGCTTTTTTTTTTCATCAGTTTCAAGAAATGAATGGTTTGAGGCATTTAATCTGGGGAAAATTTGTCTAAAAAGTGTATTGATGCTGGAGGAAACTACTTTGAACACTTCTAAAATTTTGCAAATATAACTTTAAAAACCTAAGTGTATCTCAAAAATTTCAGAATGATCTTTGTATTAGTTCAAACAGAGTATTTTTAAATAAACCAGAAATAATACTAATAATATCTTTTTTCAAATTATTTTTTTGTTTCGATTGTGACGATTTCCAATATTATAAGCCTCAATATGAAGGCGGTAAAAACGGGGGCATTGACTGCCTCGCTCTAAAGTTTTCTTTGAGAATCCATCTTTATATTATTTTTTGCTGAAAATGAAGAAAAAGTTAATGCAATATAGAATTTGACAAAATGTGCAATTAATTTTTTTTTAAAAAAAATTGATTTTTGCAATGCTGATACAATTAAAATTAGAAGTATTACACTTCGTTTCTAATTTGTTTTATGTTTTCGTTACTAAGCTCTAGACTCAAAACTCTTCTATTTCTGAAGAAAATTTTTAAATCAGAAATCGAATTTTGTTTTATTAGCTGAAATCATTAGTAAAATTATATACAATTTTGTACAAACTTTATATCAGCTCCAAACTATTCCAGAAACATAATTTTAGTAAGACAATTGCATGCGTTAAGATATGTACATTAAATTAGAATTTAAGTATCCAAAATTTACAAAAATACATTACTCAATATAATGTATTACTAAAATTAAATCGCTTGGAGTTAATTACAATTGCTCTTTTTTAAGAAGAAATTGATGTAACGTGTAAAAGTTATTACGAAAACATTTATTTCATATAACTAAGATATAATTTATTATTAAATTTCTAATTTCATGGAATTTTCACTCACCATGAATCCAATACTCACAGAATTAATTTAATACTAAAAATAATTATAAGCAATTAGTTTTCTCACGTACTTTTTCTAAATAATTTTGGTAAGATTTCATAATGCGAATATATTTCCCAATATGTATAAATTCGAAAAATCATTAAAACGCGTATGGATTTAACCACAAATAAAATTAGTTCCCAATGATGAGAGATTTAAGCCATGCTAATTTATAGATGCCTTTTTCGAATAATTATTTATGAAACCCAACATCCCTCCCCTTTCTTCTTAAAGTTCAAGCCCATTTCCTTCATGAAAAAGGTAAGAAAAAAAATCGATTCATTACGTACCACGTCAACTTTATTAAGATTAAGGTATCCAACTACTTTCGGGGTCGTGATTTTGCAAAAGCGTATAAATGTGGATAATATTTATATTTAGTGTCACTTATAGATTAGAAAATGTAGAATAGTATAACAATATAAAGAATTATTTAAGTACAATATTTTTACAAAAAATGAACATAGAATGATCCATTTTCAAAATATTCTCCTTTTGTGAAAAATGCTTCTATTATAATAATATTTTGCCTGTATATAGCTTAGATCTCTGTACAGAGGCTCAACTAGAATTTTTGAAATATATAACTTAGAAGTGAATTTATCCATGTTTTACGACAACAGAGGGGAGAAATTTTAAGAAAAAAACGCCGATAATTATTTCAATTGGTGTAACTCTGAAAATAATGTAAATTTTTTAAAAAGAATACTTCAGACTCTCTGGAGATGTCTTTACTTTATATAAGCAAAATATTATTATTTTAGAAGTATTTTTTTATAAAAAGAGAACATTTTTAAAAAAAAGGTTATTCTAAGTTAATTTTTTGTCAAAATATTGTATTTAAATACATTTTTTTTGTCAAAATGTCCTTAAAACAATTTTATACATGTATTCTAATCTAAGTGACACTAAATATCATGAAAATTATCCATTTATACGCTTTTTTAAAATCACAGTTTCGAACGTAGTCGGATGCTTTAAAAACTATTGGCATTTCTTAGGAAAATTTTAAAAACGCTTATAAATATCACAAGAGCGTAATTTAGATCTTGGTTAAACTACCATATTCATATTATGAGTTACTTTATTTAGTAACTAAAAAGGAACAATAGAAAAAGCATGCTGATGTAATTTATTGAAGACAGCAGAAATAATATTTTTCGGCATGTCTAAAAACGACATAAGTAGATATTAAGGGCGTTTTTAGTATGGTATGATGCGAGAGAAATGTTATTTCCTCTGCTGTGACCCGAAACAGCATGACAGCAGTTGAACTAGTAACAGATAGAAGTAAGCTGCTGTATGATTGCGACACGGTTTCGTTGGGTCAGAGGGGATGCAGATCCGAAACCAGGTTGTAGAAACTTTTCGTTTTCGCTTTTCACCGCCAGTGCTATATTTGTGTTAATTGTCCTTTTCATTCATGTGGAAGGATGGAGGAGAAAAAAAGTGATCAAGGAGTGTGATAAAAAAAAGCGAAAGGAGAAAAAGGTTGATTTCATCAGAACTTGATTGTGGCGATTAATTGTTTCTAGATGACTTGCTGATTATAAAAGTTAAAAAAAAAGTGTTATTTTTTTTTGTATTATATTTATCTAAGCCATTGCTGGAAGTTTGGAAGAATGATTCGAACAGTTTTGTGAATGACATTAAAAAACAAGTGAAAGTTTCTGTAGAGTATGACAGTTTTTTTTTAAGAGAAATTAAAAAAAAAGATTTTAGAATTTAATTGTTTATTTGTTTAGTGACTGACATTGTGAAAATCATAAATGCAAAAGATGTTGATTCGGAAACTGGGTAAGTCATTTTTTTTGCTCTTCTAAAATATCATTGTCTTTAAGGTATCCGACTACGTTCGGAACCGTGATTTTGCAAAAGCGTGTAAATGGATTATATTTATGATATTTAGTGTCACTTAGATTAGAAAATGTACATAAAATTGTTTTAAGAATAGTATTACAATAAAAAATTATTTAAGTACAATATTTCGACAAAAAAGGAACATAGAATGACCCATTTTCAAAATATTCTCCCTTTGTGAAAAATGCTTTTATTGTATTAATATTTTGCCTGTATTCAGCTCAGACCTCTCTACAGAGGCTCAACTAGAATTTTTGAAACGCATCACTTGGAAGTCGGTTTATCCATGTTTTACGAAAACAGAAGGGATAAATTTTAAGAAAATACGCCGATAATTATTTAAAATGGTTGTAACTCTGAAAATAATCTGAATTTTTCAAAAATCATAGTTGAGCCTCTGTACAGAGGTCTGAGCTATAAACAGGCAAAATATTAATACAATAGAAGCATTTTTTACAAAAGGAGAACATTTGGAAAAAAGGTTATTCTAAGTTAATTTTTTGCCAAAATATTGTATTTAAATAATTTTTTTTGTCATATAGTGTCCTTAAAACAATTTTATACATGTATTCTAATCTAAGTGACACTAAATATCATGAAAATTATACATTTATGCACTTTTTTTAAAATCATGGTTCCGAACGTATTCGGATACCTTAAGCACACATTTCGAATTTTGAAAAATTATCTAATTGCTAACATGGAAATTATGACCTAATTTTTCTGGTTTGTGTAGTAATAAAAAATTAATTATTTTAATTATATTTGTATAATAAGGCCATGGAACTTTCTTAAAAAACTTAAGAATTGCTAATTGCTTATGTATCTTGTAAATTCAGATTAAACTATTTTAAGCGAAAGGAAAATGTTAATAATATTCTCAGCCTACTTCGTTTGCTTTTTGTTCATCAGTTATCTATTTCTGCACAGGATTCTTTAAATTTATTTCACATTGCAACACATATCATTGACTTACAAATATTTCAGCATCCATTACCTTGCATTTTAGTATAAATTAAATGTCATTTTTTCTTGTAGGTTAAAAATAACTTTTTTGCAGATTATTGAGCAAATATCTTGAGTAATTACGAATAATTGCGAATTCTTCTTTGTAGCATGCTCTAAGTACAAATTATATGAAAAATTTGTAATCAATTAAAAAATAAAAATAATAAAATCGCAGAGATCTAGAAGCAGAAAATATTAATTAACTGATACAGATACTAAAAAATATATTACTTTTATTCATATAACAACAAAACTGTAAATTATATTTTAATGATTAAACTATGTAGAAAAATTAAAAATTTATACGCAGCGAAAATAAAAATTAAAGTGAAATAAAAATGTCTAAGAATGCGAACAGAAATTCCTACCTACTCCGGTTAAATTTTGACGAATAACTTTCCTAAGGCTATTCATTTTGATACATATTTTTTTCTCCAAGTTGTGCTATGAAGCATATACACAGCGAATTTTAACACCAAATATTGGACCTCCTCTTGGACTCTCTGTGAGACATAGCCATCCTGTGATGACCATGTCTTGCCGGTTCCGCGTAAGCTAGAGGTGTGGGATTATCAAAATGATGAGACATAATTCTTAATACAACTTTTATTAAGAATAACTTATATTACTTAAATTCTAATTTTGACAATTATTAATTAAAGTGAGAATCAAGCCCAAATTAAATCACGTATTTAAGTCAGATCACGCAACTAGATCCTCTATCTCAATTATCCTAAATAATCCTGTTTATCTAATTGCTTATATCCAATATTACCTTTTTCAGTTCTGGTTCCTTGACCTAGAGAATATTATCTGTAAACTTTATATATGAAGATTCTTGATCCGCAAGGCAGCTAATTCTTGATCCTCAAGATTTCACACTAAGCTTTGTCACGCTATCGATCAGAATAATTCCACAATACTATCTCTGAGTCTGCTACGCTATATCTAGGGTTGCCACGCTATCCTTTTATAGTATATCTCATTTACATATTCGATCCGTTTCTCTTCTTGGTATTGGGTTGGAAAAGCTTTGCCATTAATCGTGGCCGTCAAAGAACTTAGGAGTCATGTTAATCAGAAAGACGCGAGAGACGTCACATCTGTAACGGATATAATCTGAATTACTCTGAGGATTGCAAGGGCAATTAATTATCTCTGCTGTTATGATGATAGCCTTGAGTGCAGTATATTAAAAAAACTCCTTCCGTGGTTTGTGGATACGTAGATACTCTAACATGTTACAAATACGAGGATAGAAAATCTGAATGATTGCTAGTGTAAAAACTTTTCTTGCTGATTTTTCAAATGTGTAATTTATATGTTTGATTTTTTTTTTCTAACTTGAACAATAATTAAAAAATTTAGAAATGGTGTTTTTTAGTGCTTTTTTCCAAACGACTTAAATAAAAAGAAAAGTAAAATTCATATTGCTCAATCCAGATACGAAATTTATTAAAGATCTACAATTCGAAATAAACATACATTAATTTAAATAAAAAAATAAATTTTCAGTTTTTTTTTATTTAAATCGTTTTTAAAAAATTTTATGTGAAAATAATTTTTTTAAATTTTTATAGATAAATAATTGCATTTAATAGCTCAAAATTCCTTTATTAATTTCATAGAGTTTTGTGTTATTTAGGTTACAATAGCTCAAAGTGAAATATATTATTTTCAAGCATTATATATTTCTAGTCTAAATATGCAACGGAAATGTTTGAATTTGTTAATTATTATTTTATTTTGCTGCTTTTTTCTTTTCAAATTTCTATTTTGAAATTACCTTAAAATGAGAGAATCTCACAATTGATTGGGAAATGAAAGAAAGTTTAATATAATAAGAATCATAATTTCTATCACGAATATATCTATTCCCTGCTCTGCTCAAAATATAAATAATCTAGCGAACCAAGCAGATAATGCAAAACAGTATAAATAATGCTCAACGATATGTATTTGTTCCTGTTTCTTTTCATTCATATGTATTTGTTCGTCCTGAATTTGATGCCTATTATCAGTGAGGCATGCAAATATTTTGCATCGTATGGATGGAAGATTTCGGTAAACCTAGTACTTTCTATTCATGTTGAAGTAAACCGAATACGATAATCTTTTCTGTGTGACCGAATGTATCAGAAACTTTTTTGAAATAATAATACATATGGAACAGATGATATATTAATTACTTAAAAATACTCTCTTTTACAAGAAAAGGAAACAATATCTCGAAATTTAATATAAGCAAATTCTTTTATACCAGGTACATAATTAATTAAATTTTCAAATATAATGAGTATTAATTTCAGTCATAGCGCACATTTATATTGTGCAACTGGTGTTGGTGTTGTATACAGACGAACTTCTATATTGCGAATTTTTCTATATAGCGAACTTTTTCCTTGAACCTTGAACATTTCACGAATTTCTTCGTAAAATAACCTCTCTATAGCGAAGTGAATTTTCTATATAACGAATTTTTTCTTTTGTGATTCAGTTTTTGTTCTCCCTTTTTTTTAAAGTATTTCTGAAAAAATTTCAAGCTATTCTCTCTTTAACACATTTTATGGTGGTCATAAATCTTGAACTGGTTTTATTAGATCCTAACTCGCCGAGAGCCGTAGAGTTCTCAACGTTTCATCTAAAAAGTGCAACCTTTAACCCTGATCGCCCAGTTCACTAGAAAACATCTTCTATATCCTCTTTTACCCTCAGTGGAGTTGTCCTGTGTCCTCGAGTTCTAATTATAAATAATGTATGTTTAATATAACTTGTATGATTTAAATTATAAAATGTCTTTAAAATTCATTAATTTTTTGTATTAAATTATTTTCTTAATACTGAAAATACAGTGAATTCTTCGACATTCTTTTTTTTTTCATGTTTATCTTAAAGTTTTTCTTTCTTTTTTTCTTTTTTTTTTTTGGTGGGTAAGATATATAAAATAAACATATATTAATTTAAAAGAAGGTGTGAATAATTAATTTTTTTAATATATAGTGTTTATGAAATTAAAATTTGTTTAGTGTGGTTTCTAAAGTATATTAAAAGAGGAACCTCTATATAACGAATTTTCCGTATAACGAATTTTTTTCCGGGATTTAGCGACTTCGTTATATAGAGATCCGACTGTATATAAAACAGATAAAAATTACAGAAGGCTTATCTTTTTTCGTTGTCGATTATTGGTTGCGTGTTGTTCAGTTCCCTGAAACCGCAACCACAATAACGAAGTTACGACACTGTCACAGATCTTGCAGCCAATTGGATGACTTCGAAGTGGTCATATAAAAGGAGATGTGTAAAGTTGGACCTCAGTACCGAACAATAGTCCTCGACCTGTACCCTCTATGGGCACTGCTGTCCATAGTATTAGCAGCAATGATTGCTGCGCGGAACTCGTCGACGAATAATTTTTTTGGAAAATCTCTCCCGGATGGACGAGATTGAGGTTAGATCGTATAATTGAGCAACAGACCCGAACTGTTCCAACGGTATCATTGTTCGTATCCACACAATGTGCTATTCCATCTTTCAAACAACTATGGCAGTAGCGCACACAGGAATTTTTCAACGGGGGGGGGGAAGGCCACCATTCTTGTATAATGCTCCTTTTGATTTTCGGGAACAAAACACATTAAAAAACTAATTATTGAATAAATAATTAGCATTAATTAATAAAATTAATCATTAATAATAAATATTTAATTAAATTTTACGTACTATATACTTAAAATTACAATCAATCGGAGAAAAAAAAATCAAGGGCTTTGGGGGGGGGGGCTGGACCTCCCTTGTGTGCGCACCAGAACTACAGTATTTTCCACTTTCTCATGTCACCTGTCGGAGACGGCGTTGAAGATGTCTGCCTTCAATCTTACAAAATCGACCAAATCATCAAAAATGATATCATAGTCAATCATTATGGTTTCCAGCAGACTGCTATTGCACAGCGATGAAACGCTAAACCATCCCAAACAGGCTGAGGATATTCCTTTTCAAAAGGATGTATTTCACAACTACTCCGAAGGAGATAAGAGCTGATCTTCTTAAAAGTAAGATCCCAAATTCTGGAGGCATATATCATGGATGACTCAATATCTTTCTTGCAAGACATTGCAATTAATACCGTTCCATAAATACCGTTCAGGGCAATATGGCTTGATCCTTGTTGCACTCTATTATTTTTCAAATATAAACCATGTGTTTATTAACCAAGAAAACTTATTATTGAGAAGTCACAAATATTCAATTACCTCAACTGATGCCAAAAGTAAACCGAAGAAAAAGAAACTCTTTGTTATCACGAAAAATGATTCGGTAACTATAATTATAATTACTATCCTCAAAAGCAATTACGCATTTCAACTGGGACATACACACTAGAACTATACAATTATATAGCGGCAACAAATTTCGAAATTTTGAATTACTGTTAAAAAACTGGGAGGTGCTGAACATTACGCGAGGACTTTAAAGCCCAACGATCAAAAATACATTAACCTCTAATAACCACATGACTAAGCGTTTACCACCAACTTGAAATTATAACTTTTTTTTATTTCTAATGGGGCAGCGAATTGGTGATTTACCATTGCGTGCATTCTTTGGGAACAGGCATCTCATTTTAGTGCGGTACCATATAGGCCAATCACCGCAAGTATTTTGACACCCAGTTTCCTCCCAAAAGGGAAGCATTTGAACTCTAGCGATGCGAAACTGATATAAGATTTTAATTTTACCTAGAGC
Source organism: Trichonephila inaurata madagascariensis (assembly GCA_019973955.1). NCBI lineage: Eukaryota > Metazoa > Arthropoda > Arachnida > Araneae > Nephilidae > Trichonephila > Trichonephila inaurata. The sequence continues at coordinate 891,663 of BMAV01008719.1, read as the reverse complement.
ACCCAAGCCGAACAGGCACTCAAGGGATCTCTTACAGGCCGCATAATCATGCGACATGGCCGCTGCTGATTTTCTGCATTATGAAAATCCCCCGACTTGGTTCGGGGTCGAACGCGCAACCTTAAGGCCAGCGACAAACCAACTACGCCACCCAGCCGGCTGATAATAATGGTGTAATGAAATTATAACTTACTGACTTATAAAGAGAATATGCAACAGTAACGTTTTGAAATGATGAAAAATCAAAATTTATATTTTAAAGGAAGAACAATGTTCTTTCTTTAGTAGATCCTTATTAAATTTTATTCTAAAATATTCTGACTGGTTTCAAATTATCAACATTAATCTCATTATTTCGTATGAAATATAGGAAAAATGTACTTTATATATATTGAATTTAATTCTTGTATTTCTTGATGTTACTGTTAAAATGAAAATATTAAATGTTTCATATAAACGTGATTCATTTTACTACTAGGAGTTGAACATACAAAAAGATAGCTCAAAGCAATTTTATACAGTTGATGACTTATATATTTCTTAAATTTTAAATTGAATTTTAAGTATTAAAATCTGAATGCCTAGTCTCAAAATGACATTTTAACTAAAAGAAATGAAGAAATCATCAGAAAAGTAAATAAATTTGAGACAAAAAAATATTGTCTAATTTAAAATATTACGTTAGTGAAGAATATGGATCCAATACAGTGCAATTAACTAAAATTCTCAGAAATATAACAAATACATGCATATCAAAATTTGAATTCTTTCAAATAAAATTTTTACGTCTGTCTTTGAATTTTAAACAGATACCCAGTTTTAAATTCAGAAGTGACAATAGATGGGCTACGTGCTACTGTAATTTGACCTAAGTTATTATAAGGAAGAGGTTTAGGGAAGGAACGCAGAGGTATCACAAAGGATGAGTATGGACAAGAGGATTGTCCAGGAGTTGGGTTGTAAAGCCTTACTTCTGTAAATTTCGGTTCTGTCCTTATTACCCTTAATCTTATTGCCCTTATTTGCTCTAGTAACATTATTCAATAGTGGGCATTACTACTTTCAAAGGGAGAAAGTACGAAACCGCCCACTTCCACCAACGGATACTACACTCACATTAAGATTGCAGCAATATATAGGTTTCATGCAAAATTAATGAATTTTGTGCGTTAAATCTTAAGTTAGATAACTAAAATATAACAACAACCCCAATTTGAAGTGTTAGGTAGTTGCACGTACATTAGAAATGGTCTGTTGGCCATTTGAGCCTAACAGAGACAAATCACACATTCACCAGAAAGCTAGAACTTTGCCAACACCACAGTACGAAAGCACCAATCAAAAACCATTGCACGTAGTATGAGTATTTGCGTAAGTGTGCCCATATTTGTATTTGCCAAGCTTGCCCTTTATATATGTAGTTAACATTCTCCTACTAAAGAGACGGAAATCATCAGGACACTAAAGATGAAACACACAGAAACAGAAATTGGAATACAAAATAGATGTGGGAATCCAACCGAAATCTTCCAAAAAGATTGGATTCTTCAGATGGCGGGGTTTTTATGGCGTGGTGTCTAGGGGTTTTTAGGGTGTGTTAGTTAATTTTGAAATAAAGTAGACAACATAGTTCAAGAAAGAAACTAGTTGAAAACTAAACAATTTATTAAGAATTATAGGGGAGTATTTACATGGGGAATATTGCAAAAGAATAGGAAAGTTAGATAAGCATATTTCGGAAGAATAGGGAAGTTAGATCACATTACTTTAAGGGAGGCAATTGAGATTAAATAGAATTAATTATGGTGCTAATAAGACTTACCGCCTGGCGCGGACGAATGATAGAACTCGTTATGGTACTATTAAGATTTACCGCCTGGCGCGGACGAAAATGCGCTGACGCGCGAAACACGACTTCTCTCAACGAATGTTAGTGGGCCTCTGGCGAAAACGGTTCATGTCGGCGTTTTTAAAAAGGACGCTAGATGGCGTTGATGTGGAATACTGTTTTGATTAGAATTGCCGACCTCGGTAAATGTGATATGATCTAACTTCTTACAAATGGAATATCCTACATAGATATTAGAATTTAAAAAAAAAACATTAGAATTTATAAAATATGGAGCAGTATTGCAAACATTTTTGGCTCTCAGGACAGCTCTTATTTATAAAATAGTTTATATAAAAGCGAGGGTTTAACAAGTTTTCTGACTAGTCAACCTTTCCCTTTTCTGTTAATAATACAGAGCGACACAACCAATTGAAAATAATGGATAAAATTTCTAAATCCATTACAAGAAAAAGTTAACTTACCCAAAATTTCATTCAAAATTGTATTGCCCGTGCTTTATCTGTGTGCAATAAACAAGTTATTGCCAGATTCTGGACCCAAATACAAATTCAAAACATGTATCTATGTTTATATATATATATATAATGGTATGAATATGTGTTGTTTATACATCAGCATATACTACAGACAGATTCTTACCCAAAAACTCGCTGAAGTGACGTGAGTTTTAGATGTGTTCATTACTTTAGTGGAAGATTGTTATACGATGAGTAACGTATAGTTAACAAGTTTACGACTACCTAATTTAAGATTTTCTATAATATGCGCAAATGATTGTGATATCAAACAAATTTATGTAATTTTTATGCCTTAGTTGTGATTCATAAAAATTTATATCATGAAGTGACATAATATTTTCTTATTTTGATGCGCTGGAAAATTCATAAAAATTTAAAATCACGAATAAAGAAGTATGTACCAATTTAGTTTATCTAGAAAATAAATAATTGTTAGCTTATACATTAAAAAAAGTTAAAAAAAGAAAAAAGACGAGTTTGGAAAAAAAATCTTTAGAAATTTGCTATAGCATAAAAGTTTACCCTTTAACGTCTGCAATTTATCGTTTTTTTGGTAATCTGTAAGCAACTGTTTTCTTTATGTTTGAAATGATTACAAATTACAGTGACGAAATTGTAAACAATGCGAAACATAATTTTTTTATAAAAATTTGAGTATTGCTTCAATACTCTGACCAATGACGAGAAATTTTATTTTAGAAGTCATTGTAAAAATAAATGAAATTCACAAATCTCATAATTTCAGTATTCAAAATGTTTGGAGGATAGGACATTGAGATTAAATAGCCGAAAACAACACCAATTGATTTGAAGTTTTTGAATTAAATATATTATTTGTAAAGAACGATTCTTTATCTTGTTACGCAAAATATGACTTAGAAAGATAAATCAATGAATTTCTCAACCGAAGAACTGTCAATTACGATTTTAAAACAGCTGTAGTAAATTACCAATTGCAGAAACCGATTCGAAACTAAAGGAAAACGAGTCCGGTCTCAAAATATCAAAAATGATGGTGCAATAGGGACCGACTCATGTTAAATATGTCTCGGAATCAGTGATTCTCTATTAAAGTCATATTATAAAGCAAAGGCTCCCAAACAGTTTTGTCTCATAGACCCCTTGCCTTGTTTTACGGTTTGGAGTAGACCCCTGCTTACCCAATATTGAATTTTTGCAAATTTATCAACTTAAATATTTTTTTGGCAGCTAGTATAGAGCTACTCAGTTTAAAAAAATTAAATTTCCAAATGTAATAAGTATAGTTTATAAAACACACTTGTTTAATAACGATTAAAATTAATTAATGCATTAAGTAACTGAAGAACAAACAAATGCATCAAATGAATCAAATAATAAATTGTTTCAATAACAAATTTTCAACATTTGGTATCAATCTTGTCAGGTTTAATTTTAAATCTCCTCTGTTTGTAGTGACCAGTTTTTTCCCCCATTTTTTTTTTTTTTTTTTTTTGGAGATTGGCAACCGCGCTTAAAATCCTCACTAGGAAAAGCAATTAAAAACTTTTTCACGATATCCCATAATTTGGGAAAAATAACTAGTACGTCTTTTTAAAACCAAAATTGTTTGTATCCGTTTCTAAACTTTACTTTAAGATAATTGTTAGTGCCTATTCCGATCAGTTTCTCTATTGTAATTAGGATCAATTCAATGAGACCATCTGAATTGATTGTCCACTGAGTTGTTACCATAGTCAAAGCATTCTCAAACCAAGTTTCAAAATCTGAATAAAGAGGAATTAAGTGCTGAACTTAGATTAAAACGTCCTGAGAGATTGTCTATGACAAATTGAGAAAATTCACGACCTCCAATACTATGCTGCTGTAGCTTAATTCTGGAAAGAAACGCTGAAATGGTCCTTGCTTAAATAAAATGTATGCTTTCACCCTATAACTGCAATTTAACCTCATTAAATTTAGTAAATAAATATGTTAAATAGGGCGCAAATCTGGCTTCTACTTGATTAATTTTCTTTTAAAATTAAAATTACAATCTGATTTAATGTGAACCACTATCATAGACCCCCATTTACACCTCATGGATCCCAAATTATTTTTTAGCTTACGTGGACCCCTTGCATGTTGTCATAAACCCCTGGAGGTCAATATAAACCACTTTGGGAGTCACTGTTATAAATTAACACAAGGACTATTGTTGAAGAACCTCGTAATTTTGAGCCATGCTAAAGTAACGAGATGTCACCAGAACTGCCACCTCTCTCTTTAAGCTACCACATCACGCCAACGGGAGAACTCAGAGCCTTGATATATGTAGCGTACGTCAGCCCTCCTACACTACGAGTCTTTAGCGGTACTAGGGCATGAACTCTTGACAAGCCGACCTAGAGTCCTTGACCACGGCCACTAGGCGGCTTTGAAATCCTTACGTTGTCATGGATATGGAGTATGGTATGCCCACTTAGTCAGTCTTGCCCCTTGACCTTGGTCCGAAATTAAAAGAATTATTGTCTGTATTAAACTGCCTTTTGAATCGCGTAGAACTAAGCAGAGTACAATGCTTTCTCAAACAAAAGATTTTATGAGCAATGCACAATTCATCAATATGCATAAAACTAAAAATTTGATGAATTAACATCGAAGGCAACTGATGTACAAAAGAGTCATTTTTATTTGTTTTGCATTTAAATAAAAGTAAGAAATAATACATCGATGATAACTGAATAATCACGATTTTTCCTAATAAAATATTTAGTCATTATATATGACAGAAAGATTGATGAGTTTTCCCTTTCATGATCATCCATTTTGATATCAATATATTTGATTTCAATACCATTACCGTGTAGTTTTGTTTTACCGTACCTTTATAAGGAAACCTCAAAATCTTTCCTATTGTGTTCAATATATTTTATTATTGTTTCTATTTGTGCGGGAAACGTTTAATTCTCTTGAACTATTATTTATGTGGATTGAAGAGAAAAGTTTTCTGACTTCTCATATAAAAGGACTGTGCCAAGACGAAAAAAGGCCTCGCTTCACTTTAAAGGATTTAAATTAATTCTATAGAAATTCAAGAACTATGATTTACAAAAACTAAATGCTATTGTTTTGAGAAATTAGTCAATGAGTTTTGAAATGCACTTTTCTCATATTCAGAAAAAATTAAAATTTATCTCTAAATTAATCAGGACACATATTTTTTCCATTTGCAAAGTGTCAAAAGAAACTGTCATGAAGAAAAGGAAGTAATTATGGGTAAGTGTGAATTATGCCGGTGTTGGTTATTTATGTAAAAGAAAGGTTCTTTTGAAATACATAAATGACACGGAAGTTTGTTTGCTAAAGAAACGCAATTAATGTTATTAAGACTCGTAAAATTTATGGAAATGTCGTAGTGTAGAAAGAAATTCTGTCTATGTTTTTAGCAGTTAAAATCCATTTTTGTAGAGTATTTAAGTTTTAAACCCCCACAAAATTTTCCCACCCCTGTATTAATAAAATTAAGTGTAATATATATATATATATATATATTATTTAACATAATATTATAATATATATATATATCGAATATATAACATTATAATCTCCTCTTATAATATATATTATAAAAGGTGTATAAAATTAAAATTTTGCATACAAATGACTTTTTTCTTTCAGTTAAAACAAACTAATGAGCTGCAAAATAATTTTTCGGGGAAATGCATAATTTCAGAATTTAATTTTAATTATATGGTATTCAAAAAATACCACCAAATCAATCACCAATTTCTATGGTAATTAACAGGTTCTAATTAATTTGGTAATTAGTAAAATATTTATTAACATAATTCTATGGTAATTAATGATTTCAAATGGGAATTTTCAAAAATATTCAATTACTGCATCGATTACATTTTTAGATATATATCTCTAAAAATGTAATTATTAATTTTAATAAATGTTTCTTATCAAACGAGGAAAAAGACATGAAATGATATGTAGTATACTTATAGTAAAACTTATTTAATTAAATTATACAATTTGAATAATATTAAACAGCACAACCTCTAAAACTTTTCTGAAGATTAAAATGAGGATACTTAATACTATTGAACCATCATGAGAAAGATAAAAAATACGGAAGTAAACTTAAAACACACACACACATATATATATATATATATGTGTGTGTGTGTGCGTGCGTGTGTCTGGCTTATTTAAGTATTGTATTTTCCACTGACTGGATGGTTCTTAACGGTCTTTTCTTCTAATTATACTTACATAACGCAAAAAATTACAAAAAAAATCAATTAAGTTATTATTAGTTTTCGGTTAATGACGCGGCTTACACACATTTCCTATTTTAATTACTGCAGTGTTGATGTAACTAAATTTGAAATATAATCTATAAAAAGTTTGTTATCAAAGAAAACTAATTTGGAAACTATGACTATGATCATTTATTTAACATATTATGCCTCCATTATTTTTTTTAAAATACATATATTGGAATTACTATTGAAAGTTGTGAAAATAGCTTATATCTATTGTTAGATGCTTATGAATATTCTTCACAGTTTTAACAAACTAGAATTTTTTTTGGGGGGGGGGATGTGTGTCATGAACATCAAAATTAAAAATAATTGTTTTTATTTATTTATCGTCCACATTTGATAATTCTGACACAGCCACATTTCAGTCTATTGCGTTCTTGAAAAATAAATAAAATATTATGTGTGGAACTTTTGAATTAATTCGTAACTCTATTTTCATTCTATGTTTTGGTTATCTTAGAACATTTCAATACAATTTTTTTTCAAAATTTTTAAAACATTTTTATAAGCAATTTGTTTTTAAATTTTCGATGATTGTTAAAGGATTTTAACTATAACTAGGTTAAAAAAGGAGAGTTCGAATATTTCAAAATAAAAATTATAAAAGTTGCAGATTTATTTTCAAGATACATGCTTTTAAATTACACGTCAGAAACTTTTTAAATACTAACTTATAATTGTGGTAAATATATTCATTTTGTATTATACTTAAAATGCTTACTTTACTTAACAGTTTAGGCAATTTTATACTGATTAAATACTAAAGATTTTTTTTTTCAAATTTAATCCGATTAAGTCAATAAATGAAGATTTATATTTACAAATATGTTTTTTTCAGAGTTTTTTTTAAATGCTGACTAATGTAAATTTAAAAATTTGAACATGGATAATTAATAATAATTAAAATTGAGCATTTGATATTTTGATCATAAAAAATAACTACTAGTTATTTTTCAGTCAAAACAAATTTAAAATTATTTTATTTTTCAATTTCTAATTCTTTATCAGCAGCATAATTCTTTTATGTCTAGTCTCTGAAAAGAACGAGTGTGTAATATTAGATGGAAAATTATTATTATTATTATTATTTAGTTTCCATTCTTTTATCATCTTCTTAAACAGTTTTGGTTTCATAACTTCGACGAGTATATTTTAAACGAAATACTTTAAGCGATAATGTGCGCTTATAAGAATATCGTGACCCTTTCGATTACGGAGTACAAAGTAGAAAAAGACGACACACTTTGAAGGCCTTTTCCCCATACTTGTCAACAGTCACACGAAAGCGTCCGACTGCGTTTTCAAAAGCGGAAAAACGATAACACAACTTTGAAAATAGCAGTTGAAATTGTCAAAATGCTATGTTCGGATACTTTATCGTGGTTAAAAAGCATCCGTGGATTGTTATATCTCACACAAAGGCAATTACAGACTGCATCAGACTTTAAATGAAGAATTTTACCCAAGTTTTAAAGACTAGTAATTTCGTGAATGTTCACTTTCAACACGAACATTTACGCAATTTCTTTAGGAAAATTAGAGGAAATATATTGATGAAGCAGCGCACAAATCAAAAACTCTTTGCTTAACACTCAGCATTCTAAGAAAACAGCACTTCAGGAGTTATTTCGTTTCATTATTAGTTTAACTCAGCGTTTCTCAAACCGTGTGGTGCGCTCCCCTAGGGGGTGGGGCATGATAACTCTACGAGGGAGGTGCAAGCATATTTAAAAGTCGAAAACAAAAGATTGTTTAAAAAAGTTATTAATTTAGCAAAAGTAAACAAACAAAATGCATTCTGACCAATAAAAAATAAAATACATATTTACACTGATATAATACGCTTATAAATGTATCAGTACTGCACAATGTATTTTATAATTAGTTTAACAATACTAAGTTAAGAACAAGTTTATAATAATTACCAGTGACCCTATGGACTTGTCGTACATAAAATTAAATGTGAAAATTAACACTTATTTTGATAATTTGTATGGTTTATAATTAATCCCTTAAATGCCGATTAAAAATTACGCGATTCGCTCTCTAATGCCCCCGTTTTCTTCGTAGGAGCGCGTATGCGATGCATTGAGGGGAGGAATAAATTAGCAAATCTTCTGAAATAAGTAAATTCTTCGTAAACATTGTCAAGGTCCTTTTATTACCTTCCAAAGTCTTTGGAAAAATTGTATGGATAGCACTGCACAGAAAAGATTATATTTCAGAAAGACGTTTATATACGTCCAAGGCAATTAAGGCTGGTTGATCGAGACTTTTATACACGTCGGTGGTACTTTAGAGGTTAAAGTTGTATTGTAGCTTTAGCGTCAAAGTATGGTATTATTGAATACACACAATACATTTTTATTGTATGGAGCAGGGCACGATGAAAATTATGATTGATTTTTGGGTCGTAAATATTGAAAGTTTGAGAAGCACTGGCTTAACTCATCAGTTAATGTTAAAAAAAAATATCAATGATGTCAACTGCCTATTTTCTCCTCTGAATTTAATATTTTTTAACCATTATGTAAAATACTAACTATCCTATTTTTGAATTTATCGGTCTTTTAAATGCTATCACAACAGTTAATTCTTATATAAATTTACTTCAAAATATTTATGTAAAATTTCTTAATTTTTCTGTGTTTATGGTAACAAAAAAAGTAATGAAAGTGCACATCTTTTATGTTTACTTTTAATATTCTTAAACTTGTAACTGATTTTGTTCTCCTTGAAGTAGAAAATAAATGTTGGACAGTTTTGTTAGTGTTTACATAAAATAAGAAATAATTTTGAGAATTCTAGAATGTCCAATATAAGAATATCTGAGTACATATATTTTTTAAATAATAATAATTCACCAAACTTTATAAATTCAAAAACTTCAGAGTTAGAGAAATTGTATCAATTTAGAAATTTTCTTCTGGGAGATTTTCCCCTCAGGGGGCTCACCTTCTTTAGGTGAGTACGGGTGTCACAATCCCGAGGTACCCTAGTGATCTTTTCCTATTTCCCAAGGGGCTTACTGTCTTTGGTAAACACGGGTGTCACGACCCTGGGATACCCTAGTGATCCTTCTCTATTTTCGACCCTCCTTCTTGTCATTCAATTTCTCTTTTTTTCTTTTCACGTCCAGACCACAGACAAACTTTATAATATGAAATTTGTTCAACATTTGTTTTTTCTATTGAAAAAACTTACTTTTTATTACTAACATATTATGGTTTACATTTTGTATTGAGTTAGTTTAGTTCCTTTTTCGTATATTTCTTTAAATTTTTTGATTATGTTGCTTTATTTGTGTTCGATTAACACCGTTGGTTTTTCAACCCACATGTTTGCCGTGTGCGGCGTCCCGTAAGGAGGAAAATGGTGTCCTGGGAATACCTTTGGCCCACGCTTCGCTGTAGACGGGTGGCAGGAGTGAGCCCGCTCCTGTCAATTGGCTGGTAGTACCTCTCTTCGGTGTCCCCGAAGAGACACTGCTGTAGGGTTAGTGCTGCAGATAAGGCGTGTCGGGTTTACCCGTTGGATCCTCACAAAGGACTGTATCACTATATTCTGGGTGTACTCTGGGTAAGCGCCGTGCCTGGTTTTTGGCCAGATGACCGGCACACTGCCTCCCTTGTTGGACACCGTGGTGGGTAGAGGCACGCCAGAACGAAGTTGTGTACGCTTTTTTATGGATCCAATGTTGTTGTGCCCGGGTAAAGGGGCCTTGTTTTACCCAATCAAAACGTCGAGGAAATATCAACGAATTCAAGATTCCTACTACTTTCCTTACAAAATAAAGAATTGTCAAAGAAATCGCCATTTGCTATCCACAAAGCCCTCATCGGAATAGGTGGTGAACCGAAATCAGTAAAACAACTGCGTTCCGGGGATCTACTAATTGAAAAGAATTCCGCTCTACAAACAAAGTCTTTTCTTCTTGCGAAATCCTTTCTAGATTGTCCTGTTTCTGTAGTTCCACACAAATCCCTTAACTCTTGTTGAGGTGTCATTTCTTAACCTGACCTGTTGACCACTACTGATGCGGAAATCCTTGATGGGTTTTCTGGTCAGGGTGTAATTCAGGTCAGAAGAATAACAATTAAAAAAGATGCTTTAATAATTCCGACCAAACATATAATTTTAACTTTTAACAGCCCCAAGCTACCGACAACAATAAAAGCAGGCTACCTTAATTGTAAGATACACCCGTACATTCCGAATCCTCTTCGCTGTTTCAAGTGCCAGAGATTCGGACACTCACAAACTTCCTGCCGTGGTCAACTTACTTGCTCTAGATGTGCATCTGTTGGACATGCTTCTACAGATTGCATTCTAGAGCTTAAATGTATTAACTGCTTGCGAGCTCATTCCACCGATTCAAAACTCTGCCCCAAGTGGAGAACTGAAAAAGAAATTCAAGTAATTAAAACCAATAAAAATATACCTTATTTAGAAGCACGAAAACTAATAGTTCCACAGTTATCCCAGACTTATGCACAGGCTGCCAAACCTTCAACTATAGCCATAACAACCCAAACTGATGAAACCATTACAAAAATAGTATGCCCTCCGTTGAAGTTATTACACCCATTGTGATACCTGTTCCAAAGGCAACAATGTCTTCCAAAATTCCTACCGTTTCCAAATCATCAACCACAACTTAAGCAAAAAAAACTCTTACCATCCACATCTTCTATCACTATTACATCGTCATCAGAATTTCAAGCATCTATTCCTTTAATAGATACTACTCCCACCACATCTAATTTAGAAACTGAAACCCACCCTCTTACAACTTCTAAAAAATTTGCCGCTCTGTCAACTGAAGTACAACATTCAGTTCATTTAATTAAGTCAGCTGCTGCTACATCCAATAGCGAACCTTCTAAAATCCCACAGAGTGTAAAACAGAATTTCAAAAATAGAAAAAAACGTGCAAAAGTACAAAAAGCAGAAATCGAAATAAAAATGACACCACATAAGCCCAGAAAACCTGCAACTATAGATTATACAACAGAGGATGAAGACTTGATATTATATGATGTGGAGAAGGAAAAACTTGAACCAGATCCTACGGATAGATTCGCCATAGATGAATACATTCGAAACAATCCTGACAAATATACACGCACGTTAACTCCAACGCGTTTCAGAAAAAGTAGGAGCTAATTTTTACTAGCATAAACTGCTTAAACTTTTTTTAAACTAAAATTTTTCACTAGTCTTTTTTTTAATGCTTTTATTTTTAAATCTTGTCTGACTTCTTTGTTTTTTTTTACTTGAAAACGTTTTTATGTGATTTGAAATTTTAACTTTTTAAAACTGTATTGGCATTATTTTCAAATATTTTATAAAACATTTTGAATTTTTTTTAACAAATGTTTGGCGCAGCACAGCCAAAGTTGGCTCTTGCGCCATAAGACCCTACACTCACTCACTCACTCACTCTGGGAGATTTTTATGAATTACGTGTTTAATTACAGATTAATTTGCTTTCTTAACATTTTCACAATAGGTAAAATTTATTAGAGGTGTAAATTTGTTATGTGAATTTTAAATCAATAAGAATTACAGCAAGAAAAATCAAATTTCTTTTTTCCCTCTATCGCTATTTTGCTTAATCTTTGTAAGGTATTCTGTTTCAATAAGTGTTGAAGAATTAAATTGTGTATTTAGGTTAAATTTAATTAGGTATGATATATCAGAGAGGCGCAGTAGGTAATTAGTGAAAGGCATCGTTATTCTATACTATGGTCACACACACATCACTGGTTAAATTTTTTACTCTTTGAATGTCCCCATTACGCCATGAGCGGATTTAGAAACCTAAGATTTAATGAGTGGAATCTGCAGTATTTCGCAAGATGATCTTCGAAGAATTGAATTTTGTGTTCGCTAGCTTATAAGATATAAATACCTTAATTTGAGTTTAAAAATAAGTTGTTGTTTTTTATGGGATTCTACAGCTTAGTTTTTTTTTAATCCATCGAAGTTTGCTTTTACTTTAAATTTATTTTGATCTTTTAAACATATACTTTTCTACTACTTATTTATCCTTTTTTTTATTCATATATGCCAGCGTTCATTTCCCAGAGTTGCTTGTGTAATAATGTAAGAAACTAGCTTATTTGGAGTAACATATAATGACGTTCGATAAATATTTAATGATGCTGAATGTATGTTTTTTTTAAATGCTTCATGAATAGGAATAACGCAAATATCACTGTAGCTCTTTTATGGATTTCTTTAAATATGACAAATTTAGAATTAGTATACCGTCTAATTTCTCATTATTAATTATTATTTGGTTTCTCAACTTACATTGTATTACCATTAACTGTATAATATGTTTAAATAACATTCAATCGAAGTACCATTTTTTCGTTTTACCTCCAGAAAATAGTCAATAAAATAATTATTTTGGTTTTTAATCCATATGTGGTGAATTTTGTTTGCTACGAAATCTGAAGTTAAATAATTTGAAATAACATTAGACTTCAGAAATTAATTGAAACTCGATGCATTTATATTTATTTGAAGTTAAAAATAAAGATAGCTTGACTATTTTTTTTTTATAAACACAATTGCAGGCTGGAGAAGAATACTTTATATTAAAATCCTTGACACACACATTAGCATGCCTTTAAAATAAGCAATCCGAAAATATTTTGACCGAACAGAAAAAAATTAAATAATTAATTTACAGTAGAACAATATTTTAACTACTTCTAAGTATATTTTTAATTAATATTATCAGGTAATATTATTTGAGCGAGGCAGAAATTGGATCGGGTCAAGAGTTCGTCATTCTCGACCAAATGTAGAAATACAAAAAAATAATGGATGAAAGGAATACAACACTTTTAATTCTATATGTTTTCAAGACTTTTTCGTTACGTGGAGTGGTAGTTAGGAGTATATAAGGTATCATTTCATCGTCATCTGACTATGGCTTAAATTATGAAATTCGTTGCCATTACCTCGTTGTAAAATTTCCACCGAAGCATTAGATCAAACAAACAAGTAATATAAAAAAAAATTTAAAGTCAGTTCCTACTTAGGTCAACAAAGAAAAATGTTATTATAGTTACTTTTTATTAAATAATTTCAATTAATATAAATATGTATATACATATGACAGAATCAGAATATTAAGTGGCAAAATAGAAAGCAATTTTCCTTTCTATTCATGTGGTGTTGGACTATTACTTTTGTGTTTTTATTACTATTTATTTATTCATAAATCACACTTTCAAAAAAATTAGGTCATCCCAGGTAGGATTCGAACCCACGACCTTTAGATTAGAAGTCCAACGAGCTATTTATTGCACTACAAGGACACAGCAAATAGTTTTCCTTTTTATATATGTTGTTGGATTATTATTTTTGTGCATGTTTGTTACTATTTATTGATTAATTAAGAGTTTAACTAATGAATTAATATTTGAAAAACTATATTAACATCAAGTGTCATCCACTACAAGTTTACAAAAATGTATTTTAACTTGAATGGATGAATAGAAAGAATTTTATTGACAATTGAAAATTTGAACCAGATGTATGTATATAGGGAGATTGTGAACTAATAGAAGGAACTGAAAAATTCAACGTAAAATTTAAAGAAAATCATATTTTGTAGTAAAAATACTGTCAGCAATGAATCCCGAAAATTAAAATAATAAAAAATGAATAGTGGGAATGCACTGAAGTGGAAAAATTTCTTTTTATAAAATACATAGTACAGTGTTTCTCAAACTGTGGGGCGCGCCCCCCTGGGGGGGCGCGATACTCTTACGAGGGGGGCGCGAGCATATCGAAAATAAAAGATTTAAAAAATAATTAATTTACTGGAATGAATTAAAACAAAATACTTTCAGACATAGTAAAAAATGTACTTTTACTCTGATATAATTTATATGCGATATAAGTCATCTCAAAAATAAAAACTTCTTCAATACCTAATTAGCTATCTTTGATCCAATAAACCAAATAAAAAAACTTTTATTTTATTTGCTGTAATCTCATGATAAGTGATTTTTACTACTCTTTCAGAGGAAAAACGAATCCC
>BMAV01008719.1:721494-863651 GCA_019973955.1 Trichonephila inaurata madagascariensis | reverse complement strand
ATATATATATATATATATATATATATATATATATATATAAGGTTAAAAATGTAAGGTGTACCCATTTACAATTTTTTTTTATAAAAATGAGTTTAATTCAAAATTGTTTCATTGGACTGAATATTGAAAAAGACATAAAAATACAAACATGCATTAATAAATTCATAAACAAAATAGCCCAATACAAAGATATTGCTTCACATTTGGTACGAAGAGACAGCTTGTATCAATGCTTATACAGACAATATTAAATTGATCAAGTAACTAGTAAGCAACATAAGAAGCAATATCCATATCCTTAGCATTTTTTCTTCAGTAATCTGGAATATAAACAAGCTTTCTTATTACGTATATATCAATATCACAAACGTACGTGGCTCAAAAACAAATATTATTCTTTTGAATGAGGAAAGGATGCAGTCTTATATGTCAATGAAATATAACAAATGAATAAGAGTTCGTGGAAACAAACGTTTCTTATATTGTGTTGGATTGAACCGATTGTAGTAAAAAGGCCATGAGATCTATTATTCTTTGGAAATGGGCTATTTATATTCTGTAAAAAGCGTCCACTGAATTTATTTAATATCTTTTTTGCTTCAATAGCAGGAATACGATTATGGAACGATTAAGTACCAAAAAGGTACTCAAAACATGTTATAAATTTTGATAAACCTACGTTATGACGAAGGAAGACTTTAAGTACATTTTAATTATAGTATGACGAACTTAACTTGAATTTTAATTACACATGTACGAATATTTGCATTATATTCTCACACCTATAAAAATGGTATGAAACACAAAGTTCAGCGCGAAATGATAAATATGCGGATCATTTACGGAAAAATAAACATGAGATAGATTTTAATGTTTAATTAAAACACATTCATAAAATACTTTGTCAAAAAAGCAATAAAATAATATTAAATAATGCAGATACGTCAAGGTAAGAACTGAAATTTTAATTATCCTAGCTGTTTAAATATTATCTATTTATTTTAATGTTTTTTTTAAAAAAATATTCTTGCTGTGTGTTAATATTTTCAATCGTCATAACAAGACGAGTTCTCCATGTTTAAAGGAGCTAATTTTATTAAAAGCTTCTTTTATGAATCAGAACCTTCATTACATTAATATAAATTAAATAAATGTAATAACATTTAAAATGAATAAGAATATAATATGAAAATGAGCTAATATAAATTATTTTAAAAGTATTGTACAACTATATTCACAAAGGCTAATTTATTAAAAAATAGTGAATATCACACTCATTGTTACAAATACTAATATAATGCAAAGGATTAATTGGGATTATTTATTTAAATAATTATATGGGAATCAATCCAAAACAACAAGAATGAAATCATATAGAGAACAGTTATACTCAAGAAGCACTAAATATATATATGGTATCTATCATGAAAAAGACCAAGACTGTGTTTTACTGCTAATTGCATTGTTTGCCTTTATCTCATCAAGCTATATACGTTAATGAAGGTAATTCAATTTCTTTTACATATTTAAAAAAAAATTATCATGAATCAAAATGCGATTTTAAAAGGTAAGAGAGAGTTGTTGAAATTCATTTTCATAAAACTTTTTAAAATATAATGTTTCAAACTTTCTGAAAATTCTTAACAAAGGTTATCATTTGAAGAACGTATATACAATACAAAGCAGGAATTAAAGTATAATTTTAAAAATTGATTTTGTGACGGGTCTATCCGCGTTCCTTTTAAAACTAATCCTCTTGGGAAATATTGGTTCTTTAAAAATTATTATATTACAAAGCTTTCTCCCGAAGAAGAAGACGTAATCATGCAAATTAAGACTTGTATATAAAGTTGAAACTTTCTGGTCAGAAAGAAAAGAGATATGTTTGACTGCTAACGGGTGCAGTGATAATCTAAACTTGAAGTGAGGCGTAGATATTTATGAGCTGATAATTTTGTTATAAAGTTGGTGATCTGTCAACTAAGAATTAAACTAGATTAGGTAGCTAAGAAGTAAAAGCTATTGAATAGACGTAAGTGATCTAACTATTTAAAGTCTTCTCATGTCTCGCATACCTCGTTAATTGCTTTACATTATTGATATTTGGGTGCATCTCTTAACTTTGGTGAATTGGATTTATGTTGTTGATACTGAGAATAAATTGAGTTAATTTGGAATATGGTTAGTCTTCCTTCCTTTTCACTCACACCCTTAGAAGCGTCGGGCAGACCTTTACAACTTTAAACAAGGTTAGTTTAGTTGATTTCAGTTGCTGTGTATCTAGAGGAACCCGAGGGATATTGGTGACATATTTAAAGCCAAATTAAGTGCCGAGGACCATATCCCAACTGATAACTTATTCTACAAACTTCCACATCATAGGCAGTATTTAAAGTGATTTAGCTCTGTTATTTCGTGCAATAGAAAATTTACAATCTTTAGGGAAATTAGGGTTCTAAGTTTCGCCTAGAATTCGATATCACCATCCTCACAGTAACCAAAACTACTTTGGTTACCATGGCTGAATAAATAGCATTGAGAAGAGGTAGGAATAACACGACACTAATATTGCATAGTATGGCATAAGGAAGGATGCACAGTGGATTGTGAAAAAAATTTTTTAAAATCACTTCGCTCTACTACTCTTCTAATTTCATTTTCGCTAGAAATAAATAAAGGAATCAATAATAAGAATTTCATTCAATAATGTAAGTCTGTAACAAGTGTCAAAAAGCGGATTGATTGTCACACACATAATTGATAAGCCTTTTTAAACATCCATCAAATTTCTCGTTGATGAATTCACAATGTCCTTTAGAAAATTATGTTTTTTAGGTTTACATTAAACTTTTGCACGGAGAGAGTGATTCACACCATCACATTTTGAATAAGACATATATGGAGGAAGAAAGACAATATTTATAACTTAAACAATAACAATTTCTCGAGGAATTAATACACTGCTCGAAAAGAATTCGAGAGTAAACTAAGAAGTGAAAAATAAAATCTATGTGACACCCTTCATTACATGTATTCAAATGAAATACAGAAAAAAAATATGCGAAAAAGAAGGGGGGAAAACGCATGGGAGCTTATTATTATTATTTTTAAACGGAGAAAGAACATGCGAAAAGATGCTTCAGAGCAACAGTTTGATAACACGTAAATCACAAAAAAATGTTTGAAAGGGATACAGGGTGTTAATGTGGTATGTGGTCTCCTCGAACAATAAAGACTGCAACACATCTGTTTCCTCTTGATGCAATGAGACTATCCTTAAGACTTTAGTGCAGTGTTTCTCAAACTGTGGGGCGCGCCCCCCGGGGGGGGCGCGATACTCTTACGAGGGGGGCGCGAGCATATCGAAAATAAAAGATTTAAAAAATAATTAATTTACTGGAATGAATTAAAACAAAATACTTTCAGACATAGTAAAAAATGTACTTTTACTCTGATATAATTTATATGCGATATAAGTCATCTCAAAAATAAAAACTTCTTCAATACCTAATTAGCTATCTTTGATCCAATAAACCAAATAAAAAAACTTTTATTTTATTTGCTGTAATCTCATGATAAGTGATTTTTACTACTCTTTCAGAGGAAAAACGAATCCCAGACCCAGAATAGAAAAAAATTTAGGAACATAAAAAATTCATCACTGTGCTTATTTTTGAAATACTGCACATTATAGCTGTAATCTGTTTTTGCTGATAATCTGTTTGACCTTCTAAGTTATTGGAACAGTTAGTTATGACCCTTCTTATATGTGTCTGTTTCTCATTTAGGGAAGTTGTAAGTAATGTATTTATTTCTGTGTTGAGCTTTTTTCCATGCAAAAGAGTTTTATGATATTTGGAAAATCTCGGAGAGCACTTTGGAGGATTACTTGGCCAAGACTTTTAACGCGGAAGTGGTCGCGCGGAACACACAGATCACAGAATCGTTAATTCAGGCAAAACTGTTTATTTGTTACCAACGAAAAAAATTGAAAAGTTCTGGAAAGTAGGTAAGTTTACTTTCTCTTAATTAAATTATTCACTGGAATCACGATTTGTATCGTGTACAATAAAATAGTAATTATATATATATATATATATATATATATAAGGATTGGTGTGACTCAATAATCGTATCGAGTGCGCGCCTGCTCCTGGGTTAAAACATGTTGAAATCTTTTCGCTTTAAATATTAAAATAATACAATTATTCTTCATCGGAATTTTATATTATTGTTCATTATTTATAACATCAATTATAAATGCTAATTCTATGAGGCTTAAAATTACAATTCACTTAAAACTAATTATAATTGGAGCAATCATTTTAAAAAAATCATTTTACATTTTTGTAAACATTGACACGCACTTGGCTTTACTCTCCTTACAATTCAGCTATTATATCAATAATGTTTTATTTTCTTATAGATGAACTCTTGCAAAGAGTGGGCACTTCAGCCGGTATACTTTTAATGTATCAGTTCTGCACAGAGTATTTTATAACTAATTAATTAATACTAAATTAAGAACAAGTTTTTAATAAGTATTAACGACTTCCATGGGCTTGTCTTGGAAAGTAAAGTTATTATAAGGAATGCTTATGATTAGAAATTGACCCTCTGAGTTCTTTTTCTATATTTAGCTGATATCTATATTTTGTTTTCTAAGCAGCCACCACATTTTGCAATATGTTCAATTTAAAAATTAGAGAAAGGAAAAATAACATAATAATTATCCTATTACTTAATTTTTTTTGCTTAAAAGTAACGTATACAAAATTTAATACTTATGTTATTTATTTGTATGGTTTATAATTAAGATCGCGTATTGTAGCTTTGGCGTCAAAGTGCATTATTATTGCATTCACTACATTATTAATGAAGAAGGGGGGCGCGATAAAAATTGTGATTGAAAAGAGGGCCCCAGCATTGAAAGTTTGAGAAGCACTGCTTTAGTGGATAATATTCCACTCTTTAAGAGGTGTAATTTTCAACACTTCTTGAAGCATACTGTGAAGAGAGTAATCGTAGTAAACACAACAGTAAACGGAGGCGTTGATCCATCCTAGTGTATCCCAAACATGTTCAATTGGATTCATGTCTTAAAAAACAATTCCATACTCTGTATTGCTTCAGCTTTTAGCATTTTCTTCAAAAGTCGAGCTGTATGAAGTATGGCAGTATCATACATTAAAATAAAGAAATCGTCAATGTTTTCAGCTTAAGGTACGACATGAAGTCTCACAATCTTGTCTGGGGAGATAGGGCCATAGCTTACACTAGCTGTTCCACTCTATTGATGATGCATGTGACATTACAATATTGCACTTGGTAAAGATTCCTTCAATATATTTCCTTATTTTTTTCCAATTGTGATGAATACTATTCATTTTAAATCTTTCCTCTCTTCAAGAATCGTGAATTTAACGAAATTATTTTATTCCTATATCAGTACGAATTTCATTTAATTTCTGTGAAATCCCCTGGAGCAAATATATTTCAATTTATTTTTCTCGCTCTATTCACTGCGATATAATATCAGATTTGCAATAACCACATCCTCTTAGTTTCATGCACTTAAATAACAACTCAGTAGTTTGGGAGACGTAAATTTCAGGTATACTATTACAATAAAAGAACAAAATGTTCCAACGAGATATTATTCATATGTATATCATTAAAAATTGCATAATGTCGTTTGAAAAAGGTGATTCATGGGCATCATTTTAATATATTCCATGTTTGATGAATATAATAAAGGTAGAACCTCATAAAAGGAGTCTACACTTTTAATATTATCTAAGCCGGATACAACCTCTTTTGTAATTTGTTTTATTTTTGTGGTTTACACTCTTTACAAAACAGCAATTTGTTCACATCCTATGATTGTTTTTTCGAATTATCGGCTGTACTTATAAAATCATTCTCCACGATTTCGTGCTTTTATGCGATTTATTAGGATATTAAAACAAAATTTTATTTCACGAAACCAATTGCTGACGATTTTTTAACAAAAGAGACATACATTAGTGAATCTCATAACGACAATTTTTTCAATTTTGCGCCAATTTATAAATTAATTTAAGTTTTAATACTGCTTTTCAAGTCTATTATAACATTTATTTTCGTTACCGAACAACATTATATGAATATTAACGTCAAGTTAATATCGTTTAGATTCTTTTGAACATAAAATTTATCCATATCAGAATGAAAATTTAGCAGTCTAATTAGTTATTATTTTTTTAATTACATATGTTTAATTCAGATTCCATACCATTTTCTAATACATTGATTAAAGTATATATAGGCTTATTCTCTGCAAACAAGAGATAACATCCAACAACCACATTCGATAAACACATAGGCAGTAGGAAAATCACACAATAAAGGACATATACATATATATATATTGAAAATGCTAACATCTACCGTCTTGAAAACTTATTACTCAACATTTAACATCCGTTTACAAATACAGCTTATCTCTAGTACAAAAAAAAACTATCGCACACGTGTAAGTATACTATAATAAGCCTGTAAAAATAAATTATTCCACATAATCCACATTTTCCCTAACTTTTTAAATAAGGAAAAATTAGAAAAAATGTGGATGTGATATATATATATATATATATATACAGTGGGCCACAAAAGTGTTCGTACACTTGCAATTTTTTATAAAATTTAATGTTTCCGACTAATAAAAATTAATATATTGGAACTGTAATTTTTTTATGATATCTGCAATTTGTTCTTAATGGATGACATAATTAATTTGTTAAAAATAGTATAAAACTATTTTTTTAAAAAATTAATAATCAAAAAGCTACTAAAAAATTACGCCACAAAATCTTCGTACACTTAACAAAATTCTCAACACAGCTTTAAATATTGTATTTCTTTCTTAATTTAGTACTTAATAGGATATCTTTTAGAGTCCAGAACAACTTTTAAGTGTCTTGGTATATATTTAATCAGATTTTTGTAATTTCTACATCGATTTTCCTCCACTATTCTCTGATTGTTGTTTTTACTTCCCATTATGTGTTTATTTGTCATGTTTTCTTTTTTTACATTAAAATCTCACCAAATATGTTATTCTGGGCTAAGTAAAGTGATTGGGGAGATATTTTCTTAATTTTGGGACAGTTAAGAGACACCAGTGGCGTACATCGAGGGCAGTGCGCTTGGCGTCATTATCCTGTTGAAAAATGAAGACGTTTCCAGTATCCAAAAATTTTGGGTGGATAACTTAAAAATTCTCTTTAAAATATTTAAATAGATCTCATGATTCACAATACCATAAAAAAATACCAAATTATCTAATTCTGAGACCAATTTACACCCCCCCCCGTAAGAACATTTCCACCTCCATGGTTTATTGATCCAACTAGATTCTTGGGATTAAGTTTCAGAAAATTCAAAATTGACAGCAAATTGATTGGGATGACAGAGAATTCAACATTTTTGGTTCCGATGGTCATATAATAATAGCTTATAAATGAAAAAATGAGGAGTTTAATCCCATGAATTTATGTGGAACAAGAACTCCTCCTCCTCCATACTACAGCATGGAAGTGAAGGTATTCTTGCGTGGGGGTGTAAACTGGCCTCAGAATTAGATAATTTGGCATTTTTTGATGGGATTGTGAATCATGAGCTCTATTTAAATATTTTAAAGAGAAATTTTAAATTATTCGTCCAAAATTTGGATATTATAGACGACTTCCTTTTTTAACAGGATAATAACGCTAAGCGCACTGCTCTCAATATACGTCCCTGGTGTCTGTATAACTGTCCCCAAATTATGAAAACACCTTCTCAATCACTTTATTTAGCCCAGTAGAACATATTTGGTGACATTTTGGTGTAAAAAAAAAGAAAACATGACAAATAAACACATAATGGGAAGTAAAAACAGCAATCACAGAATAATTGAGGAAAATCGATGCAGAAATTACAAAAAAAAGATTAAATCTGTACCAAGATGCTTAAAAATTGTTCTGGACACTAAAAGATGTCCTATTAAGTGCTAAATTATGAAAAAAATACAACATTTAAAGCTAGGTTGAGATTTTTGCTAAGTGTACGAAGACTTTTGCGGCGTAATTTTTTAGTTGCTTTTTGATTATTAATTTTTTTAAAAAAAATAGTTATACTATTTTTAAAAAATTAATTATGTACTTCTATTAAGAACAAGTTGCAGATATCATAAAAAAATTACAATTCCAATACATTAGTCTTTATTAGTCTAAAATATTAAATTTTATAAGAAATTGCAAGTGTACGAACACTTTTGTGGCCCACTGTATATATGAGTGTGTGTGTGTGAACTCAAAGGCAGAAAGAATAGTATATTAGTGGTATTCCTCTTTGAGATGGCTCGACGAATGGCATGTTACCTCGAGTGTCCAATGTTATCCATGGTAAATTTCTCCTTTCTTATCTCCTGATAAAATTTCACACTACAGTATATTCTTCTGAATATTTTTCACTGCCAGTCTTGTGTTATTATACACTCCATCAGTAATACATAAATTTCTTAATAGCTGACGATAAAATCATTTTAGTGCGAATTTTTAGAGTTAGTGATGATAGATATTCAGTTTGTTACAATTTGTAACCATAGTATTGAACAGGTCTTACTGCTTTTTTTATTATTGTTCTCGTGTGAGAGATAAATAAATAAATTTATTACAACATCAAGAAAATTTTATATATATATACAAAGAGAGAAATGGTTCATCTTCAATAGATCATTTAGAGATGGATTAACTTTCGTTATACGTAAACAACATTAAATTTTGGATTTAATCTATAGAGTTTATCACTTAAGAAACTAATTAAATTCAAACGGGATACTTGCATTTTGAAAGAAGAAATTACACATTATATTCAGCATTATTCGACATCATGATGGAAGGCTAAATGTTAATGTTGCAGCCAAATCTGAGCAAAATAGTGACTAACGTTTAATTTGTTCATTAATCAAAGATTAAGTAATTAGTGTTAATTTCCTACAAAATTATCATTGTAAATCACTTGTAACATTTTTTATTTGATACTTTTATTCAAACTAGTGGGACATAACAACTGTAAAAAAGGAATTCATGAATCTGAAGAGAAATAGACTCAGAAAGTCACAAAAAAGGCTTTGGTATTATATAAAATCATTTATGGTTAAATATAAAAAAAAAGTCTTTATAAAATTTCACACATCTAATAAGTTTTTCTTGAATTAAATAAGTAGAAAAATGTAATCTTTTATTACTGAAAAAAGAATTAACTGTTTATTACTTAAAAACAGAAAATGCTTTGTTTCGTTCCGCAGTTTGTAAAAAAATTATTACAAGTTGAAAAATCTCATTCGCTGCATTCTTAAATTTATTCAAATACGCGCATTTTCATCAAAATTGTTCAATACCTTTGACTATTCCAACTGATATTTCAGAATCAACACCTCCGTAAATTTTTAACTACACTAACACCACGTTCAATTAAGAAGATAAAAAAAATTCTTCATTCCGAAATCTCTCGCACAATGTATAAAGTTAATTTATTTTATAAAACTAAAAAAAACAAAAAACAATTTTGCTAGAAATGGTCTTTATACAAGAAGAAAGAAAAGTCTTAGAATAGTCTTTTTTAGGAAATAATTTTCTTTCTTTGTCAGTTGTATCCTAATAAACATTTTTTCTTCAGATTTTACAAAAATAAAGAATAATATAAAGTGATATTCATCACACCAAAACCGAAAAGCATTCTTTTACAATGAATTCGTAAAGCTTAACTTTTTTTCTTTTTTTTTTAAAAAAATCACTTATCGTTTTATTTATTTAGAGTCATTAAAAGAAAAATCACGTAATACCAGTCTACAAATTTAAGGAAAAAATAAAATTAAAATATAAATTTCTCTCTTTCTGTGCATAGAATAAGTAAAATTCATCTTAGAGATACTTAGCCGATAAAATGGCTTTCGACTAAATTGAAAAAAAATATCCCTGTTTCCTAGGGAAATAACTAAACTCATTTCAATGCAGAAATGGTAGTTAATGCTACTACTTCCATTGGACTATTTTTGCAAGAGGAAGCAATTTGCCACCTTTATAGAAAACAAAAGTCTTTGTCTAAACAACATTAACTTCGATGAAAGAGTACTTTGAAAGCAATCACTGAAATAGAATGAAATCTTTTTTATTCCAATGTCATCTATTCAAATTTTTAAAAATCACACACACATTCTGGTGTTATGTATAAATCGAAATGTGTTTCCAACAACAAAATGCATTTTCTTGATAAAATAAAACAATCATGACGCATTAAATACATCAATCTGAAAATAACTCACACAGAAGCAAAAAAAAGCGTTATAACGACCCGCATTTTATTTTTTATCATAAAAAAAACTTTCTATTTTAAGAAAATAATTCGTTTTTCATCTCTTGATAATCACTTGAGAATGCAGTTCTCAAAATTTCTTGTAATTTTATTTTTAATTTTTAAGATAATAAAATAGTATGAAAAATTCTTAAATATTTTCTATTATTTTTAATTATTTTGCACAGAAATTTTAATCCAATATTCTATAGTAATTTATTTTTTATCTTATTTTTTTAAGCTAAAAATATTTTTAAAAAAACCCGTTTCAAATATTACCAGTAACTCAAATTTACGTTTGGAAGATAGCCAAATTCCCTAAATAAATATAAATACTTTGATAGAACAATTTAAATATTTATGTGACTAGTGAGGTAATATTAAGATTGTTTTACACTTATTGTTTCCTAATTTTAGAATTTATATTAAATAACTCTATCTTTTAATTGTTCCCTTCTTATCTTTTAATTGTTTTTTTTTTTTATTATTTTAAACAATTTTTGTAGAAATTTTTATTGAAATCAAAATTGTTAAATTATTATTTAAAGCATCATTTACTCACTTTATAACAAATCTTTTTTAATTAGTTTAAATAAAATTGATAGTTATTATTCTTTGATTTAAAACCTTAAGAGAAAACATATCGTAAACTTATTTACTTATGAATGTTTTTAAATCATTAACGATTAATTAAAATATACTTTACCTAACAAACATTTAAATTAAAATTCCATTAATATAAAATGAATATACAAATATTACACAAATGTTTTTATGACTTTGATGACATTACACAAACAGATTTGAAATTATGATTGTAATCTAGTAAATTTCAATAAATAAAATTGTGATCAATGTTTCTCAACATTTTCAAAATAAAACGTTGTTTTATAATTGAAAGAAAAGAAAAACAAATGATCCAGTTAAGAAATTAATAAAGAAATATTAAACATTTAAAAATAATAAAAATTGCATTATGTAAACTTCGATTCAGAACTTTACGATAGAAAAAAAGCACAATGCTTAAATATTCATATCATTCTCTCTCTTTTAATTTTTACAAAAGATATAAAAGATTCCCTTGCTTTAAAAAAAGTTTTGTGGCTTCTCACATTTAAGTGAGCAGCTTAGGCGTCACTAAGGTTCACACTTACGAGGTACTTAGCCAGTAGTCCTATAATTTCTTCTAGTGTGATGTTACAAGTGAATCAATAATATTTGAGGGAATTTTTTTTATTGTATTTAAATTGCATTGAAGTATAAAAATATTGTTTGATTAGAAAAATAACAGCCCTATTTTCAAAAACTGTCCTTTTTTGATATTGTCATACATTATTAAATAATAAATAAATTGAAATATTCATATTCATTGAGCAAACTAAATTGATCCAACGATGTAAAAAAATTCACCTACCTGCTAGTTTTATTCCCATGACTTCGTATTGAAACTTAAGACATCAGAAAGCAAAAAAGTTGAGATAAGCATAAATTGTAATGTCATGAAAAAGTTCTATGTTCTGGTGGTTCAGTGTTTAAAATGTGCAAATAATCAATTCGATGCAAACAAAAATTTTTAATTAAAACTAGGACGTAAACAAGAGCACATATTTACGCGTAAGAATATGGAAAAAATATCTTTGCATAGTAAAATCTAATTAAATCAACCAATAAAAATAATAGCTTTTTCTATTACATATCAAAAACAATATCAAATACAAATTTCAACAGTCAATTTAACAGTTCTCAGTTTCAGACAAAAAGATGCCAACTATAGCAACAAAAGTTATAATATCAAACGATTATATATCAGTAAATAAAATAAACAGTAAGAAAAATTAGAGTTATATCAATTATTAAATCAAAGCAAACGATAATAGTATGAAAACAAAAATAATTTTTAACGTTAATAGATTATTAAAAATAATTCCAGAGAACATACTTCATATTTACATTTTACATATTTTGATTTATATTCAAATTTAAATCAATTACGTAGTTTCCTTTTTATGTGCAGCATCCCACCTCAAAACCCAGGAGGTGGGTAAGAAGTCCTATGTACGCTGTCAGTGTGAGTTATCTCTGTTTTCTGTTACTTTTTCCACACAATTCTAGAAACGAAAAAATCTGAAAAATATGATAATTGTCTATTTTTACATCAATATTGCTTCCAAAGTTGAGGAGAGTGTCATAAAATAATTCGGTTATTTTGCATTATTAAAGTTACAGTTATTTGCTGTAAGCAATTATTGCAAATAAAATTTTAAAAAAATATTTTCTCTGTTAGCATAAAAATAATTTTAAATGCTAATTTTGACATTTATTTAAATTGTATGCTTTAAAATGATTTTCCGGAACTTATGAATTAATTAATTTTAAACACACAAATCTTAACATAAAAAGTTTTCTTATCAATAGATAAAAAACAGTGTCAGTATGTAAGCATTATTTTTTATTCAAAAAGTAATAATTAGCAGGAAATATACTTTAAAGTTTGCTAAAATATTTCCTGTATTACATGAAATTAAAAGTGGAGAGAATATATTTCTTTAAAACTTTCATAATATATTAATTTAGTAAGAAGAACTAAATGATCTAGATATCACGATTCTAATTTTCGTTTTGTTTCTTCAAAAATGTAATGTTCATTACATGGAGAGCGCAGTTCTTTAGAATTCTTTTGAATATAAATATGAAGAGTAACTATTTCAATAACAATCTACCGAGTGTCCAAAAAGCAAACAAACAAATTAATTTGCTTAAGTTTTTTTTGTTGTTGTTCTATACAGAAAATATTGAACGATTTCAATGTGTGCACCATTAGTTTCGTGCAACACATCGAGTCTATGTATGATTTCTAGCCACGTTCTATGAAGAATTGCAAGATCTACAATCTTGTAATTCGGCTTTTTATTTCATCAGTGTCACGAATTGGAGATTGGTAAACAATGTTTATCCCGTATCCTTACAAGAAGTCCAGAAGAGTTATATCAGGAGATCTGGGTGGCCATGCTATTAGATTTCCTCTTTCCATCCATTGCCCAGTGAACTTTTTTTCACTTTTAAACTCCAGTGTGGTGGTGGATGCTACACATGTGTTGCAGTATTAAATTCGATAAACCATGCTACAACTTGCATTTTTTTCTTGCGGTGAAACCATTTTGAAAAGAGAACGTTGAAAAACGGGGTCGTTGCACTGTCGAGTTTGCATTTCATTTAACATAAATTTTATTCTTTTTCTTATAGAACACAAAAAACCGTAATTGAAAATATTTATTTATTTTATTTTTAATTAATTTTTGAAAGTGAAGTCATACTTTTCGGATGTTTTACATTAATTCTTAAATTTCTTCCTTACTGTAAATTTATTTCGGTTTTGATGCTATTTATTTTTTCATAAGAATGCTCTTAGATTCCTGACATAGGACGAACTTTTTTTAAATTAATTATTTTATATTTAGGGATTAAATAAAAATATACAGTAAATATGCTTATTTCTTCAATTTTAAATCAGTTGCGGATAATTTTTATCCAGGAATCTACAAAAGCATTCATTATAACTTCTCACCAATTTCATTCATCTGTAAGATATTACTCTTCTCCGTACATCTGCTTGGGATCCATTTCTTCTGAAATAACCCTAAATAATAAAAATGAATATTTTATTGAATATAGATTTGAAAAACCTAAATCACATTAGTTTATTTAATTTAAGTTTTTTCCCCCCATTTTTTTCGATTACTTATTGCTCAAAATATATTTCTAATTGCATCTCTTTCAGAATATATAAGTACACAGCATGATATTTCACAATTTCGAAACAAAAAAAAATTAAACTATTGATCTATAACTATATTTCTGAGATAATGTTTCGTCAATTTATTTATTGAACACTTCTTACTTCTTACTTTTTATTTTTACCTAATAAAAGGTCGCTTACTAGAGATAATTTGCAGAATAATTTTAAGCAACCGTCAGATTATGAGATAGATACCTAAATAGGCATATCCTTCTGAACATTCATGATAGGCCAATAAAAGAGCTTTGAGAATAGATGTATTGAATTTAAATCAACTTAGACGCAGAATGATCCTTGAAAGTAAATTAAAGTGCAATGAGGGTTACAGAGGTTTCTATACAAAACAGGTAACCATAACCACTAACCAGACAGTAGATTCTTTTTCTTGTGGGGTAATCAGTCCAGAGCATTGTCAAATGTTGACAAGCGCAGAATCCATTTTTTAAAATGAAATCGATTAAGCATATTTTTGCTTTATTAACATTATATTTTACAAAATGGAATTTAAATAATTAATATATTATGATTATAATTAATGTCACAATTGATTGATTGATTATTATTAATGTTATTATTTATTGTTTTACTTGTTATGAGTACTATTTTACATTTGTGCAGTTTCAATTCCTCGGTTTATATATCTACTTATTAGCACAACTTTAGCCATGATGCATTTGAGTTAAATAGGACAAATAAAACCGTTATTTTTTATAAAAAAATAAATAAAAAATAGATAAAATGCATTAACATTAAAACGTAAATCTTTAAATGAAAAAAAAAATACCTTTAACACACATCATTTTTTTGACACTTTTCAGATGTAAGAATTCTGTTACTAATGGTTTTCAAATACCCAATGTGATTTTTTTTAATTCATTCTTCGAAATTGAAAAAGATGTATTTGTTTTTAACTTGTCTTTAAATAGTTCATTTCAAATGTTTTGCGATTCGATTCAGCAGAATATATATTTTATTTTCAGAAAATATTTATTTTTCAATTATTACTTTATAATTTATGTTGATCTAGTTAATATATATTTATATATATATTTATTTAATTCTTTCGATGTTCTCATTTCTTCAAACATTAATTTGAGACTAATAATTTCTGTAGAATATTTTGCGTTATTTTGTGGTACACTGTGGTTTTTACGCTCTTTTCCACATTTGATTTCCGATAGTTACTATTCTACATATTTATTTAAGTTAGAATCTCTGCACTCCGGCTAAAAATGAGCTTTTCCAGGATATTCTTATTGAATTTAGTAAGAAAAAAATAGGTAGCATATCTTCCTATTCAAAAGAAATTTAAGATATTCATGAATGTAAAATAATTTAATATGTTTTTATTATGGAATTAGTAAATCATGATGTACATATTTATTAATATGAAGGAAATAATATTTAAAGTGTTTATTATTAAGAATTTAAAACTGTTTTAGTTAATAATTATAATCAAATTTATCTAATACATAGTGTGTGTTATGGATCCTAATTGCATGTATTCAAGTCTCTCTTTTCTCTCTTAATAACATAATTAAACAATCACTTGTAACTTAGAGTTCAACTCTGGAGCCATTTTAATCGCAGTAAATAAATTTATTCCACCATCATCAAAACATTCTTTCAATGCTTACAAAAGGGTCTATTAAAAAATTAATAATTATTTTTATCTCACTTTATTTTATAAATAGTAACGATATCCGTAGCTATTGTGTAAATGACTTTAATTTACAAAATTAGATCTATAACATTTACATAAATTCTTAGAGATAGCTATAAAGTTCTTTCATAAGACACCTGAAAGAAAACTATCTTTCAAGTAATATTCTGTAGCAGTGTTTTTCAAGGCAGGTTTTTAAAATGTAATTTCATCATCTGTTACAATTCTTTAATAATTTACATGTCTACGGAATAATAAATGTGCAATAAAAAAATTACATTTATTTTAAATGAAATTAATAATAATTGGAAAATTGCAATCTAGTGCTTATTGAAAATTTTCTATAAGCAC
The DNA here is from genome assembly GCA_019973955.1 of Trichonephila inaurata madagascariensis. Taxonomy (NCBI): domain Eukaryota; kingdom Metazoa; phylum Arthropoda; class Arachnida; order Araneae; family Nephilidae; genus Trichonephila; species Trichonephila inaurata. The sequence goes on along the minus strand of BMAV01008719.1, from coordinate 847,464 downwards.
TTTTACTTTAACAAAGTAAACGTGCTTATGGAAAATAATTATCAGGATTTAATTTGTTGCGATAACTCTTGATAAGTAATCTTTTATTAAGTGTAACATCTCTTTAATTTCTTTTAAAGTGCTTTAATAACAAATCTTAAGCAATTTATTTCATCTTAAGTCATTTCCTTTTTTACGTTTAAATAAGTACTACGAATGAATGAGAAGGAAATAATCATTTATTTCATAAGCACTTGGAACTGGGACCAAATTAAATCTATGCTTTTCAAAAATATTTTTATTTGCTTACAGCTATTAAGATAAGTTGACAAATAACATAAGTCTTTTAATGTTTTCTCCCCATTTTTTAAATTATAAACCTTGAAAGATAATCCTATCTTGAATTTTTACTCTTGTTAATATCTTTTGAGTAAAGATTACAGTTGAATAAACATGACTCTTTTAATTATTCAATTTGTAAGTACTTAAGAGTTGCTTCCACCAAACTAAATCAGTGCTGTTTAGGAAGAGTTTAGTTTATTTAAAGTTATCAATTCCTTTTAAATTCTTCTTGAAATACTTATCATTTTTAAAGTACTTTTTTTCTTTAAGATAGTAAAGAATATAACAGACTCGCATTTATCTAACTTGTAACTTGATTGCAATATTTACGCTTGGACTTTTAAAATATGCAATATACTTCCTTTTAAAAAGGTCATTAATTTGGCTAAGAGAACTTAAAATTTTTCTTCGCAAATCTCAGTCGCATTTGATATAAAAGTATTCTTCCGAATAAATTATTTAATTCTAATGTTTTATTACGGTTTTTTGGAAAATTTGCTTACAAAATTTAATCTTAAAATTTGTGTATATGTAGTGGAAAATTTTTGTTTAGTTAATTCAATTCTTTTAAAAAGTTATACAAATTTTTAATAAAACAATATGAATAAGAAAACTGCCGTAAAAAATTTGATTCATTCTCTTTAAAAAAAAGATAGCCCTCGGCAAAAATATCTTTAAACTGATTGCTGAATAACTGTGTGTTGGTCCTAAAATTCTGATCACATGACATCTTTGAAACTGGTGTTTTATATATTTACATTTTTAACCTATGTATCAATTCATATCATGGAACTCCTACTTTTAAAAATCATACCTGTTTTATTACCTTTTGTGATTTTAAGAGCAATAGTAAAAAAATTAAGATTCTACGAATTTTTAGGATTTTTTTTTAGTTTTTAGAAGTTTTAAGTATGTATTTTTCATGAATTACATATTTCTTCATAGATATTTTTGTAAGTCATCCTCATATTTTTCAATGAATCTAATTCCTTTGATTATCTATCATCAGTTTAAAATATAGGAAACTCTGCGTACACCTTTGTAAATATTAGGAACAGAATTAGTGACGTCTTCAGAATTCTTGAGGCCCTGCACCCCTATGCAAAAATGTTCATCCCCTGCGACCCTTTCAAATAAGCAGCATATAGCAGGGGTCGGCACTCTTTTAGCTGTAGCGTGCGAAACCAATCTACGAATATAATTCAGCGTGCCACACAGTAGGGCATTTTTGAAACAATTCGATTCCAGTGATATTGCATGCAGAGTTACAGAATAGAAGTCAATAATATAGATTTACAGTTTTATTATACATTAATTTTGCATCATTTAAATATATTTCTTAACATAAAAATAAACAGCAAAAAATGTTACTATTTCTTCAACAAAAATATTTTTAAAAAAACTAACTAAAATTGTACATATATTATGTACAATTCATTAAAATAAGAAATATATAGCATAAAATATAAGTATTTCCCTTCATTATAATTAAATAAAAAGATAAATAAAAATTTTAATGCGAGCATAGCTTTCGACACTTTTCTACACTTTCATATCGCAAAATCAGGGGTATAATGTGTGACTTTCAATTAAACACGATTCTGAGCATTCACTTGTTAAACAATTTCTTTGCGGATTCAAAATATTTTTCATGTGAGGATAGATTTTGTACTTAGATATGTAGAACCAAAAGCGAAAAGCAGAGTACATGCAATTTTCTCTCTTCAAAGAATTAAGTTTCTCCAGCAATGACATTGAATAATTTACAAAATAGCTGTAATAGCTTTTTCGTAATTTTGTAAATGTTCATTATTCTGTAGATGTTTGTTAGATAAAGTCCATTACAAATTTATCTAACTTTCACCATCCTAAAAAATTGGCAAATTTGTAGAGTACTGCTGAGTGCCATTGAAAATTGTACCACATGCCACAGGTGGCACGCGTGCCATAGGTTGTTGACTACTTGTATATAGCACATGTCGACAAATACTCGTGCGAACGGTAATGGCAACCTATAATAAATAAATGTGTGTGACTCGCAATCTCAGAAATCTAGGCTCTAACCGACTCAAGCTACTGCTACCTTTCGAGTGAGTAATGATGAAGTATGGTGGTAGCCTAGGCCAATACACGAGAGGTGAAGATCAGGGGTGTCCAACCCAAATGACGTTGTGGGCCACTTCGGAAAAATATTATAATCTCGCGGGCCGCACATAAAAATATGTACCTTTATATCAGATTTGGAAAAAAAAACAATTATTGGAGTGAAAATTTAAAACAGAATGAATTATTATTATTGTTTTCATTATTTTTCATGTATAGAGACATAGATTATGTAATAATGTTTGTATAATATAATAATGCAATGGTCAAATAATGTTTAAAACATTACAGTTGCCTTTTTCTTGAAAATTACGGTGTTCCTATTGAATTGATCTTTCGTTAATCATTGTTGAAATTTGATAGTGCTGTCATTCGCAAGCGATTAAGTATACATTGTCCTTTATCTTTACCGTCCTGAATATTTTTTTTAAACTCTAAAAATCATCTCTGACTGCCTCTTGCTTTCTGGGCTCTCCAAACAGAAAAGGAGGAGAAGAAATGAAAGTCGCACACACAGGGAATCATGTACCATCCATAGTAAAGGATATTCATAATGCAATTCGAAATTTATTAAAAAAGTAATTTACTGTAGTAAAATCAAATGTAACTGTTTGATAAAATATAAATCTATTTTAATCTAAAGGGCGTTTCTATTATCGAAAAGGATTTATTTTAAAACAAGAACAGGTAACAGGCAAATACATTGTAGATATATATATATATAAATTTCCCCTCAAATAAATTTCAAAATGAAAAAAATTTAAAAATCTGATATTTAAAAATTTTTGAAAAGGGTCAGCGAGCCACATCGGGCCGGGTTTTGGACACCCCTGATGTAGATGACTTAATAATGTAGTATTGCCACTGCTGTCAGTTGGCATATAGTTCGAAATTTCATGTTTTCCAGAGAATATGCCCGGAAATAACATTTTACGATTAAAATTATCCGTATCATTATCTTATAAAGGCCGAGTCAAGAACAAGATGAGGCCCCTCCTAAGGGCCAAAGCCGATGGCTTGAGCCCGGTCGGATCATGCATTTAAACATCCCTGAATTGAACAGGAGCATTTTTTTAACTGTTTTCAAAATTTTTTTTAGTGTTCATCTTTATTACGGTACTTATTTCGAAGTTTCATGAGATAAATCTTTTTTCTTTTCATTAGCATTCTCATCTCGTTAGACTACGCATACATTATTTTTGTGATAACTTTAATAGCCTTATTATTTATTTTTTATGTAGCTCTGACGTTTAATTATGAAGAGCACGTATTTTTTCTTTTCAAAACTATAGCAATTTATGACTGCATCTGTTTCATTCGTATACTTCAAATTTCCTTTAAAAGTGAAAAATTATAAATGAAAAAAAGAGGAATCATAAGAGTTAACTCTTACAGTAGCGAACCACACAGTGCACCAGTTTTTACCAAGAATGTACGATACATCTAAGTAAAGATTTATAAAAATGAGTTTTGATCTCAATATAATATATGAATAGAGAAACATCAAAATGTAACTAATTTCTTTGCGTTTTAAAATTTTATCGTACAATGATACATAATTATGATTGTACTATCATTTGTCTCAAAAAATTATTCTGAAGTGAATTTTTGAGAAATCTGAGTGGAACTGTTGTTTAGAAAACGTATTGTAATGATTTAGCACTGAATATAAGCAATACTTTCAAAAATATATACATACATTAACAGGAAAAACGTGAACATAATATGTTTTACAGGTGAACATGCAAAAGATTTAGTTTACAGCCGAAGGTAAAGTTATTACGAATTCTACGTAATAATTTTTCGCCTGCGCTTATTTTTTTGTCTTACCATAGACATTTTCTGAATAGGCTGCACAGCACCAGATGACGCACTGTCATCCACATTTTATTACTTTCAATAAAAACCCCGACTCTTATTTTTTTTTAGTACAGTGAAGATATACTGCAGGTGTTTTGAATCATGTGAATTACTTTGAATTGGTTGTTGACAGCAGTTGTCAAATTTAATGTAAGTGATAAAAGACTGAATCTTGTATGCTTACTCATACTTGAAATTTGTATGGTTGCTTCTATATATATGTTAACCAATGCTATAATTCTTTTTTATACTGGCAACAAAGATTTGTGAAATTATGTAACGTTATTCTATATTATTTTAAAATTAGTTTTAAATTCAAATTTTAAAAGTGTTATTTTATTATTTTAGTTTTAATGGATATTTCATCATTTTTGATATATTCCAATTCCTAATTTCGCTAGAGAAACGGATTTATGTATATTTAAACAAATTAAATCAGCCTTTTTTTTTCATTTGCTTTAAATATTTGGCTCTGAGCTCTTTATGACATCGCGCGTCAAAACTTTTCAAAACCCTATACTTTTTCCAATGCATATAATTATAATTGGCACGTACCTGAACTGAAGTGATTTCACTGAATGACGTTATGCTAACTTTAATGAGTAGTAAAATCTAAAATTTTCCTTTTTTCGAAACGAGGTTTTCAGGGCTGAAAAATTAATTGGGTATGCTGCTTGAAGTGGTAGATTGTAGTCAGTAATTACATACATTATGTCACGCGTGTTCATGTTTTGTTCTGTGTAATGCTCGTTTTTTTGTTTGTTTGCTATGTGTGTCTTCATCAAAAATACGGAACTGAAAAAAAAGGCTACTTCAATTCCTTAGATTGGAGGACATGCATTGCTATCATTAATATTTAAAGACTGGAGATTAGAGGCCGAAAGGGCTAAGTGACCCATGTCAACCTCTAGGACATCTATTGACGATCAGTGTGGCCGCGGTAATCTAGACTCGAACTAGGGTCCGGTAATCTAGTGATACGGTCACGAACTCAGGTCCGGCATTGTCCAGTCCCGGATTCGAGTCCGGATGCCTCTAAAGACCTGAAGATGCAAAAGGGATGGCGCACGTGAAATCTGTCGAGGCTTAAATTCCTCATTTTGTATGGTGTGAAAGTTAGAAATTGGGTTCCACCTCAAATGTTATCTTCATCAGTTGACCGTGGTTCAAAATCATAAAGCTAACATTGCTTTAAAATGCCACATTGATAAACACTCACTCTTCCTCTTTATTCCAAGCTACAATCATGTTCATTATAAATTCCTAAAAGTGGGAAAGTTAAAAAGAAGAAAAGTATAAATCTCTGTAGACAAAAAAAAAAAAAAAAATTAAAAATTGATTATATAATATTTATATATATATATATATATATATATATATATCTTTGAATGTACACGTATAATAATTACATTTCACTCAAAATTTTTTAAATTGCTTCACTGGAAATTGGCAAGTGAAACATGTTTTGCTAAAAATTATTTTCGAAATCGTGTTAATCTTGAGTGTGGAGAGTGTACAGTATAATTCTCTTTTAAATGTGAGTTGTTGCAATTGTATATTTAAGAAGCTTTCTGTGTTTAAAATTTTCATTTACTTTTTTTAAATATAATTTGTATTGTACTGCTACATAGCAGATTTAAAAATATTTTTTTGATATATTGAGCAGTGTGAACTTTCTAGCCTTCGATGAAAAAATGCATTAAAGCTTTTTCTCGATTGTATTAGAATCTCATTCCATCAACTTTTTTTTAAAATCTAAATCAACAGTATTTAAGCAAATAATTATTACATTTTCCAGTATACTGTGATAATTGTTTGCAAACATGCTTTAAATTTTTTTTTTGGATCTTTCTTTTCTCATTTGCAAAATTTTATCTTGGCAAATAAGTAAGAAATGATTTAAGCAATTCATTTAATAGCACATTAGTATTAACATTTCTCGCAGTCTTGAAAATTTTCTTTATAATTTTGTACGATCTTAAAAGCCAACGTAGTCAAAATTTAATTTCCGGATTCGCCATGGATGATCATAACCATGGAAAAGAGTTCAATTAGGAAAATAAAATATATAGAACTTCATATTTTCACAGCAACACAGAACATGTTGTCTAATTCATCAAGTTACAAAATTTTTATATATCTAAATATTTTAATCATTTTTGATTAAGAATGAGATGGTGAATAAATTGATAGTTAATATTTAATAATGCAGGTACATGTAGTAAAACTTACGTTTTCAAAATCTATTTTTAGAACTCACATTTTCTTCAAAAATAGAATATTTCTTTGTTTATCTATATAAGATTCATTTGATCATAAGTGTCTACCACTAAAAATGTTTATTTTAAAAGCGTCATTACATATAATTATCAATAATTTACGATAATGAAAGTTATCGATATTAGCAGAACAAGAACGTGCAATTTTGTGATTCTGGAAATGTAATTATAAATTTTTGTGAACACAGAATTTTATTTCATTAAAACATTTTAAGTTAAGCTTCGAAAGTATTTAATTTCTTTATTCAGGCAATCAAACATTAGGAAAAAGTGAATCTGAAGAAGCTTGTAAAAATATTAACATATGCTTCAAGATACAATAAAACCACGTGCGAACCCAAAGCTTTATTGACATATAATTCGAAATATGTCAAACGCAGCTGCTGTAACAGAACTGCTTAGATCTTCCGAAATAAGTCAACTTTAAGTTAAACTATCATAATACACATAATGATCTTTCCTAACGTTTCTATGAGATATAATCCAGTGATACACAGATTTCTGTATAATAATGAATTAAACAATCATTGTAATTTTTGCAATATAATCGTCGAGATATGAGTAGTTTAAACTAATCACCATTTTATAACATTTTATTTAAGAAAGCCGAAGTTATTATGAATTGCGAAATAATAGCCGAAGACTAAATCTATGTAGAAGGTATGGTACGTTTCTTTTTCTTTTTAAACACCTGCTTCTATAAAAAGTATTTCAATTATATGCGAGTATATTGATATTTTACTTATATTTTTTTAGATCAGATCTCCTAAATTAATAATAATTTTTGTTTATATATATAACGTTTTGTTACGTTTGATTAAAATGTGTTGTTTTTTAAGTTTCAGTATTAATAACTTAAAATTGCTATAAATTTATTTTAAATAACCAAATAAAATAATGGAAACATTTATCTTGATTTTCTTGGCAACACTTGACATAAATGGAAGAGAAATTGACCTTCTAAAACCATCTTTGAAACTGATTTCAGTATAAAGAAATAATTTTTAATAAGTGACTTCGAGTAATAATCGGTATTTTTTTTCAAGCTTTTAAGCATATTTTTGATCTTGCCAATTACCTTCCGCAGACATATTTTAATAAGTCAACTTCAGCGTCAGATTCTTGAATAGCAGAGCACTTCTAATAGAATGAATAATTTATTTTAGATATTGTGCTCGAATTGTGAAGGATAAAAATCAAGATCTCTCTTGAATAGGTAAAAATCTGAAACTGAGTGTATTATTTCATTTTTCTCCTCATTTACATCCTTTTCGGAAGAATATACATTGTAAAAAATTATTCTTATATTTTATTCTATGTGTATAATCATTTTTAATAGTATAATTGTTATTTTAATGGTTATACATTTCAATATTACAGATTAATGATGCATCTATCCTAAATATTTAATTTTTGATTTTCCTTTATATTTATTATGAAGAGATTATTTAGATAATATTTGTATGAGAGAACAAGAATTTATTGGTAATGCATATATAAGAATGATTAAATATATATACTTTAACTGAGAATTTATAGTTGTAGGATTAATTTTTCTCCCAGGGTGGTTCTAAGGAAAATTCATCTCCTTTAGTTTTAGTACTAAAAACTATTTTGTGCAAATATTTTAAACCTTAAATATTTTAACGTTGGCTCACAACATTGGGAAGGGAAAAAACCTGATTTTTAACCACATATCCTTTCAATTTATAAAAGTTTACTCAGATAATATTTTTTTATTGCTGTACAAATATTACTTTATCAATAAAACTCTATCAAAGTGAAATAATTTTACAGTGGCATTATAGAAATATATTACTTAAAACTAATCATTAATTCAGATTTATAGAAACTCATTCTTAAATATAATGCCTTTCTGAAACATAAAACCAACCTCTCAAAAGCAGCACAAATATTAAAATGAAATTCATTTCGCAAAGATTAATCATTTATTTTCACAAGATAATCTGTTAAGTTACACACAAGTTCAGTGCCCCATTTTTTCCACATTTATGTTAGTTACAAAAATGTTATGGGTCATATTTAATTATATAAAAGACATACACACACAAAAATAAAAAAAAATAATGTTTCTTTAATTTAAAAAAAATGTAGGATAGCATAAATATATATAAGTTTTAAGTAATTATTTAACTACTGGGCATTTTTAAATTAACAACATTGCATTAAAAACTTTGACCATTTTATATGTTAAAATATTTTTAAGTTAAATTGATGAATAAAGTATTCTTTTAGCAGAATTGTTTTGCAGTTAAATAAATATTTACACCTTTTAATTCAATTCCTACTATTAGCTAATACTCTCTATTTATCTTGGTGGAATTTTTAATCGTGAGTAAAATACATTTTAAAGCGCTCAATTGAGCTGAAATTTTATATACATGATTATTTTGGATGATAATACAATAACTTAATTATAATTTTTAACAATTAATTGATTAAAACTAATTATTTAAAGAATTACAAATACACAGCCACATTGGCATCATTTTTGGCGACTTGTATCAAAACTTGAAAAGGTTTTTTTCTCACGTTTTAAAGCATTCAGTTGAACTGAAATTTTATATACACGGTTGTTTTGGATGACAATACGATACTTTAATGATAATTAAAAAAATTAATTACCACTTAATGTTGTGATTCTGTCATATATATATACATATTTATATTAATTGTAACTATTTAATAAAAAGTAGCTAAAATGAAATTTTCCTTGTTGATCTAAGTAGGAATTAAAACTTAATTTTTTTTTAATATATTACTTGCTTTTAATTGAAAAAAAGTGTGTTCTGCATCCTTTATAAAAGAAAGTAGACAAATCATGTTTAAAAAAATCGACTATTATTTTAATTATTCAAATGCAACTTATTTTCCTTATAATGAGTAAGAGTGTTTATTAAAATCGCAAAAGAAAACACTAGGGCTATTGGCAACGGGCCTCGATCTAGCCCTCTATCTAACCTATATTACACTACGCTACTGGAGGACTTATGGCTGAGACAAATTCAACGTAGTTGGGTCTGCAGTGACAGTAAGGCCCAAACTCATAACACGCCGTGTGCGAATTCATGGCCATAACCATCAGATTACTGCGGCTTATTTTCCTTGTAATAGCTTTGTAATAAAGAGAAATTTAAAAGAAGTTAGTTTCTAGGATAAGAAGGAATTTTCACACATTTTATTGTTATAAAATTTACTGTTACATTCTACAATATATACAAAACTTTATTTTGTTGCAACATTTTAAAACGACTTAGTTTTCAAATTTTTTATGTATTTATTTGCATAGCTTAAAATTCACAAAATAAAAAGAGTTTAACTCTTTATCTACTGCATTATAATTTACTGCAGATTCTTCCATGCAATATTTTTTTTTTGGATCCCTACGTTGAAAATTAAAGGATATACATACATAAACAAAATACTCAACTTTGGGAAATTTAATCCGTTACCGTAAAATCCGACGTATAAAAACTATAGATTTAAAAATTTTTAAAAAATGGACATAAGAAAAAAAAAATTAATTCTACATGCATTGATACACTGTTTATTTAAAAGAAACAACTTGCCTTATGAACAAGAACAGTTGTAGCTCTAGAAGTATACTATTTTTTCAAAAGTCTGGGGTAATACCTTGAATAAATTACTTCAAAACATACGAACAATGTATAGGAATATTTCAGATTTCTTCGTTAAAAAGGGAGTGCGCGTTATACGGCGAATATACTTAAAAATTAAAAAATTTAGCTTGCAAGTATAGGTGCGCGTTATACGCCGGATTTTACGGTAAATAATTAATTAAAAATATTCAACTGTAAAATTAATTATATACACTGTTTTCTTAAAATAAGCAGTCAAATCGTTTTCTAAGGTCTTTATTAACATACAGAAAAAATAAGACACTAAAATTTTGTCATTAACTATTTTCTAGGAACAAAATTGATAATCTTCACAATCCGCTGAAAACGCAATTTCTGCTTTAAAACTATTCGTCTTCCTACTAAAATACTCATCTTAGAACCCGTGTTGCCATATATCTAGGAAGAGTGGGTTTTAAAGAATATTTCTGCTATATAAGTATTGTCAGAATATTCGTAAAAATGGTTATCCTATGTAATTTTAAAGTGAGTGGTATTTATAAGTACCGTCGGAAGATAAAGGGTTAAAAAGAACATATTTCTCAAATTTTTTGTGTAATTAAATTGTGTACATGCATAATTTTAGGTTTGGAATTAGAATTTAGGGTAACACTTACTACATATTATTCTTTAACGTTTAATTTTTTCATGTACCCACATGTAAAGTAAAGTTGTGTTTCCTTTTATTTGTTTAATTCTCCAACTTCTTACATATATATGTATATTTGTTTAATTATTCATTCTTTTTTTAAAAAAATTATTTCGGAAATAAATATGTTTCGTAAATATGTCAGAGTCTTCGTCTAAGCTAATTTTATGAAGTTTCAAATCTTTTGGCATCCTTGTTTTTAGGAGAACTTTAACAGATGTAGATACTCTTTGTAAGGACTAACATTTTTGACTCTTGACACATAGATGACTCAATACATGTATCAATCAAGTGTTTAACCCTTACTTCTTATAAATGATTCAAGAAGTGAGTCGCAGGTTAAAGTGATTCACTTAAAGGAAATGAGAGCGGATTTAAAAGAAATTTACTGGTTCCGATTTGTGTCTCAAAAGGAAAGCAACCTAACTTTACGTAGTAAGTTACTCACAAGATTTTAGAACTGAACTTTCAAGTGGAAATTTTATCGTCACCGTAAAACATTGTAAATCATGAAAAGTTCTTTGAGATTTGAATCGAAAAGGTATGTATTTGAAACTAGTTTTCCGATAAAGTTTTTATGTGATTCAATCTTATATAAATATTTGAAAGTGTAATTAATACACTGCTTTAAAATGTTATATTAATTAGGAACTATAAATTGAACATTATAGTTTCCTAGGAGAATATATTCATATGTATACAGCCTTTTCTTAGTCATGTGGTGTTGTTTCGGAAAGGTACATTTTAAATGCTCGAATTTATTGACAATTCAATAAAAAAGTTAACCCAATGGTTAACTTTTTTGCAGAATTTATTTATCATAACACGCAATGAAATTCAGAGCACAATTAAGTTAAATGCATATATCCATTTGTAATAAATATTTTATGCATTAAAAAGAGCAGAAAGCATGTCTTACATATTTTAGAAGTTTTTTAAATCTAAAATTCACTTAATAGAAACATAAATTAAATGTACTTTTATTATTTCATACGAAATATTTTTAAATACTATTAACGTCTGATTTCCGAGAAATTTATGAAAATCGCAATTAAAGTTATATATTTTTTCAAATCAGTAACTAGTTTTTTTTTAACATTTGAGGAACTTGTTATTGCTCACATATCTAAAAATTCGTTTTAAAAGGTTTAAATACTATTCCTTAAAAATGTAAATTGGTACGTTTTAAGTAACTTATTTCGCGATAATTTTTTTTAAAATTTGTATGTGTATTATGTTTTGTATGTTTGCACTGTTTGAATTTGTATTAAAATTTAATATTTTGATAGCATAGTCATTAGATATGATTTCACTTTTTGATATCATTGTCTAATTACTCGCTTGTTTTTAATCCTGAAATAAAAAAAACCCACAATTTCATTTCTTGTGTAGCATATATAATATACAAAAGCATATCAATGAAATAAACAAAAATTATTTGCAAAATACAATTTTGAATAAATTTCCGATTTTTTTCACTATTTTTTTTGAAATTTTACTGCTTTTTTTCCAGAAAATAAACTGAGGCTTCATTACATTACCTTTTTCAGAATATTTTTTGTTTGTAATTAAAATTCTAGTATGATCATTTAAAATTAGAGAGTATATAATTTCCCTTCAACTGTATCCATATAAAGAAATTTCTCTAAGTATTATTTTTCCAGAAAATATGCCTTTAGAATCTATCTTCAAGTACATATTCTAAATATGCAATGAGCCAATATCTCTCCTGTTACAGATTTCGACGTAGATTAAAATCAGGTCAAACATAATGAAAAACTAATACAATTTTGGATTTGTTTTTACTGACTGAAAATAAATTTTAAGAACTTTATATTAAGTGGGGGCGTTAAGTTTTATTTTGCGTTAAATTATTTTGTGTTATTTTTTAAGTGAAGGAATTCTTATTTGACCCATTTTTGGAAATAGTTTCAAGAATACCGATTTATTGAATCCGTGAATAATATATAGGAAAAATATTATTAATAAATAAAACATATTGTATAAAACTAACTAGTTAAATAAAAAAAATCATTGAAAAAAGTGTTCATTACTTAAATTTGTGTGTGTTTTCTAGCGTATTTTTATTTCTTTATTTGTTGTTATTTTTGGATTTTTGTCGATTATGTATAAAAATGTATTTCATTTAAAATAAATAAATTTCTTAATAAATGATATATATTTCTCTGAATGCACTAAAACCTTGACTTACGCGAACCCGGAGTTAAGCGATTTTCAAATCTCGTCGATTCGTCTTTTAATTGAGAAAAATTTGATAAAATTGATAATGTGATTGTAGAAGTTGTCGATCTCTTGTCAGGCAAATAAATTTGGAAGTGGACAGTGTCAAAGTTCAAGAATTGCTGGATTCCCACAATCTGACAACTGATGAGCTCATAGAAATACATGAGCAAGATATTGAGGGACTTGAGTCTTTAAACCCAGTTCATTCAAAAGATCGAATGGCAGTGTTGGGAATTTGACAGATGACCTCAGTTTAATTGAAAAAGGGTTAAAAATTTTAGAAAATATAGACACCAACGGTGAGCCTAATTTTTCAAAAAAACAAGGAATTAAAAAATTATTAACTTGCTGTGAGGAAATTTTGCGGGAGAAAAAAAGAATCTTTGAGTCGGCAGACTACAATAAGATCCCGCTTAACGCGGGGGACACGTTCCATCAAAGTAGAGCGTAATGCGAAACAGCGCTAAACGAGGCTATCTTAACATGTAAATAATGGGGTTAGGGGAAGATGGATAGAAAATTGGTTAGGTATTAAATTTAATAATTATGTTTTTTTTTTAATAAAAATAAAACCAAAAATACAAAAATAAAAACAACAAAAATAAAAAACGAATATATGCACATAAAAACAAATAAAATTCCAAGTCAGTCAAATCATTCAGTCTATTTTGTGTTTCCAATTTTCTGCATTTTTGTAAAGAAGGCATCTTGTTGAAGTTGCCAAATTCAATGCAGCACTAATTTGAGATTGACGTTCATCAGAATCTAATCTTCTAATCACTTGTATTTTAGTTTCCAGTGAAATGCTTTTTCTGGTTGCTTTCTTTTCTTGTTTTTCATTATGACCCATGATAAAAACTAAAGATCATAATATTTGTCACTGTATTAATCGTTATAGTATTATATAAATTTATACTTACAATAATGTCAACAAATGTTTCAAATGATAAAAATACGTCCGTACAGCACCGCGCCAAACAAGAAACACAACTACACTGTTTCGGATATGTTATGTACATATTTTGAAACCTACAATTTCGGGGAATCCCTGGGATGAAATAAAAGAGCGCTAAACCGAAACAGCGTTAAGCGGGGTCTTACTGTACTTTGTTAGATTTTATGAAACCTTCTACATCAAAACAACTTCGACTTGCGGTTTTGTATTTGCGTTATATAAAATGTTACTAAATATTTTTTCCCTAAGTCATTATTTTCTTTTGTTTCCGACACAACTAAAAATAATTTATATGCGAAATCATACCTCGACTTACGTAGTTATTACTCAGTCCCACGTATCGTGTAACCTCGGAGTATTACTGTATGCCAATCTTTCATCATTTATTCATGTAAAAAGAAATTAAAATGACTAATCTAATCAAGTGATACAAAAAAGTGTTAAAACTGAAAAAGAAGATAGTTGTACTAAAATATATATTTCACATTTTTGGAGATGGTATTTAAATGATTTTTAACAGATGCCTATTTTGACCCAATCATGCTTCTTTAGAATTTAATTCAAGAGAAAAGTTAACTTTAAAAATGTTGAAGTCTCCCTTTTTTAGGAAATGTTATGCATAAAACGCATAATAATATACAGTAGAACGTCGTTTCCCCGAATCAATTGAGACCGGACACCGTTCGGATACGCGATTGTTCGGATAACCGAAAACCGAATGCGATCCATGCAGTATATGAAACCGGACATTATACGAATATTGAAAATCATCAAATGCTGGAAACGTGCAAAATGTTTCAATTTTACCTTTATTGTGGAAAATAATCACTTATTTTTCGCTGTACCATTGTACACCTTCATTTTTTCGCTGCAAGGTCTCTGAAAAAGCTGGTTCGGATATTTGACGCTTCGGATAATTAACGTTCGGGTAATTAACGTTCTGATAAACGACGTTCTACTGTAGTATAAAAACAAAAAAAAAATAGTGATGATATGGGGCTAGATTTGCCAACCACGAAACTTATTTGAATTATCTTAGTATTGCTATTCATTTACTAAATAGGTCAAATATTAATCTCCTTTATCAAAACAAATTAAGCAAAGATGCTTCAAAGCAAATTGAATCAAAGACACGAAGTCGTGTGTGTGTAAGTAAAGAGCTTCTGATTATATTTCGTAAGGCAAATAATATAGATACATAACCAAAATATGTAAATTATGACGTTTACAGGATTTTACAAAGAATATACTACTAAATCTACTATCGTAAACTATTTAATAGACGAAATAAAAAGCTCTTCTAAAAAGTTTTTATATATTTTGTAAAAAGACACAAAAAATATTCAATTAAAAAAATAAATAAAATAACTTATCGTTTTTTACTAATATTGAATTATCTACTTTTAGAACTAAACAGATGATATCGGACAAGAAAAATTTATTTTCCTTTTTGTCCTGTATATATATGAATCAAAAATAATAAATAAAAATATAATTGAGATTAAAATTTTGTTTAAAAAATCCTTTAAAATCCCCTTTTTTATAAAAAAAATTAACACTATTTATCAATGCAAATCTTTCGTCAAACTACATAAAAGTGAAATTCGTTGTGAAACATTTTCAAACGAAAAAAATAAAAATGTATCTTTTCCAGAAATTCAAATCCTAACAAAATTTAGAATTTTCTTCATTGTATAGAACTAATGTATGACATTAAAATTTGTATATATATACATACATACATACATATATATATGTATATGTGCGTGTGTATTATTAATGGAGACTAACTAAATACATACCCTTTACAAAAACTCCACACACTGTTGGTTTTAAATATCTTCAGACTGAAAGTTATATGTTTGAAAGTGGTTGAAATTTTAACTATTTGGGCTCAAACATCAACATTTTAAACGACATTTGTGCTGATATTTATAGACTCATTATTTTCAGCACAATTTTGCTGCCAATCACTGTTTTTATCGTATAAGAGTTTTCTTGAAGTTAAAATTGATCAAAAATCATACAAAAATTATGCTATTTAAAACAATCATCAGACCCTTACTTGCTTATAAATCTGAAACTTGGACTAAATCTTAGACTGAACAGCTAGCCAGCTTTGGGTGAAAAGTTCTTAAATATATCTTTGGTGCTGTGAATGAGAATGGATTGTGGGGACAACGACATAATATTTATTTATGTAAGCTATTTAAGGAAACAGATGTGAATAAATCCATCAAGTCAAGTCGTTTGAGATTTGCGGGCCACATCTGCCGTATGGTACCATCATCTTTGACTTTCAGAATTTTTAATTATAAACCTATTGGAACTAGAACTAGGTTCGGCCCAAAATGAGATGTGTTGATTGTGGGGAGAAAGATTTTAAGTTTTAAGAGTAACTAATCGGAGAACTGTTGCTAAGCGGAGATCAGAATGAAAGAGGGTTCTTGAGAAGACCTTGGCCCACCCAGGGCTGTTGTGTCAATAGAAGAAGCATTAATGTATGACATTAACTAGTACAGAGAGAGAGAGAGAGAGAGGACAAAATATATCTAGAAAATTTGCTTCAAAGTTATTATTTGCCTGTATCAGATTAAAGTAATCAGGATAAAAGTTAGGGTTTGGTTTGAAATTATCTTGCTTACTAAATGTGATAATATCATCCATTTAACTATTGTATCATATCACTAAAATCTATGAAGAGGCTCAGCGGCTGCGTGGTAGAGAATCGTGCTTCCAGTCCTGTTGTGTGGACCTCGGACTGCGCGAAATCGACTCAGCCTTTCATCCCTTCAGTGGGTCTATAAATGAGTACCAAGCTTGTTTGGGGACTAGATATTGGGGGTTTCGCTTCAGACTGACCACTGGATCTGTTCATGAACCTCAGCACCCAATGATCACGTATACTGAGATGAGCACAGTAGGCCTTGACCCTCATGGGCTGTTGGGCCATTGAGTTTAGTTTTTAACATCTATGAATATATATATATATATTGGTAAGGCTTTCTTTAACTATGATCATATTGAATTATTGATGTTATAGTTGCCTTGATTAGGTTTGTTCACAGATACCTCACTTTTTTTTCCATTTAGACAAACACACAAATAAACATCTAGACGACACTTACTAACGGCTCAAACATAGGACACATAATACAAAAACAACAAACGCGTCACAATATGACGAAGACAAGGAACAGATTTTCCAGAATTTCTGGTTTTTATCTGAAGCGGGGCAACCGGAAGTTCCCAACTCATATGACTTCCGTGGACGGAGTTTATGATTGGTGGAAATATATCACACTATGAATTCTGATGCAACTTTACTTTAAAAACGAAAAGCTCTTAATTTTTAAGAGATTCAGTTACAATTATTTCCGTCAGATGGGCCGGCAATAATTAATTATTTATGTGAGAGTTCTGAGGGGTAAATAAGGACCGTTACAAATTAAAATGTTGTTTAAGATGAAATTTTAGGGAATTATATATATATATATATATATAAACTAAGTTGTGTAGTCGCATGAGCTTCTGTAAAATAAGTAAAATTACATCATAAAAACGTAACGGACCAGTTTTAAACTCAAATTGTTCTATATCTTAAATATCTATTTCCTTGTAACATAGTTTAATTACAAATGTCGAAGATCGTTAAACCCATGCATCTTTCTTAAAAAAAAGTTGGATTAGGTGTCCTTCCTTTTGGTTTATATCAGAAAATAATCTGCTTACGCAGCTAAAAAAATCTATCTACACACGTGTGTTCTAGTTGCAATCTGAACCGCGAATATTATCAAAAAGGAAAAACGAGTATTTAAAAACTATGTTTACATTTATACTTAAGCCTTGATCCTTTCTACAAATTTGATAGCTTTGCTAATTTAATATAATTTAAAAATCATTTTTAAATACAATTTTAAACATATACACTCAGTACATTTTATAAATTCATTAAATATACAGCTTTTAAACGCTATACCATTAATTTTATATGAGAGAGACACGAATTATCGAACAACTGAAATTTTTTTTAATACAACTTGAAGTCATATTCATGGATGTACGAAAACTGTTCGGTATACCAATTCCTAAAATATGCTTAAAAAGAAGCTGAATTAAAAAGTAAATTCTTCTAATATTTTGAAGGTAAACGATAAAAACAGATGCTCTAAAGCAAATAAAAATTCTATTAAATTAATTACATGAAACGTTTCATAATTTTACGGTTTTGTGCTCTTTTAAATAACAAGTGCATCGTTCCATTAAACAGACAAAAAAATTGCTGATATTCCAATACAATTTTAGCACCAATCCTCTGAAGATTTCAAGAAACGTGTGTGTGTGTGTTTATTTTAAAGACAAACACACTTTTCCGCATAACCGTTATATTGCATCAAATTGTTAAGTAATAGTTCATTTATTAAATATTTTTTGTGGTAAAATTGTTTGCTGACAGTTTTTTTTGAGAGTTAAGAAAATATTCACCTGAAATTGGGACACGGAATTACCCCAGACAACTTTACTGATATCTTATTGTAATAATTTTAAGAAATGATCTAGTTGTCATATCCCTACTATTAAAAACTTCATGTAGATTGATGCGTCTTTTATACTCATTAACATAAAGCACATCTGAATTTTTCCAATTAGAAGTTACACAATTTAAAACGTTTGTGCTCAGCAAAATCCCCTTGAAATATTAGCACATTTCAAAGTATAAGAACATTAATCTCAAAATTGCACTATTAAATTTACTCTATAGTAATTACTTCGCAAGTATGTATGCATTTATTCTCATTACAGAATTTGAACAACGGCACTCATTTCAGAATAAAAAAACCTATCTCTCCAATTGCTTGTGAAACATACTGCATGAATGTCTCGTGTAATTTGCCATTTTATGAAAAACTCTTTGTATCGTAAACTTTTCTTCTAATATCCAAAAGGAGAGATCTTTTATTGTTAATTATAATTTATTATATTACTCAATAGCAGTTCATTATTATACCCTTAGTTGATTAAGTGTAACACGATTTCTTTTATATAATTATCTTTCGTTGATTTCTGTGGTTATTAATAACACATTCTATAAAAATTAATACTTATAATTTAATTTCTTCTATACTAATTCCTTGAGAGTTAACGCAATTTTTTGAATAAAAGTATATATCAAATCTCACTAAATACACCGTATTTAACAATTACATTTAAACGACTTTCTATACCTGTTTAGCATGATAATGCTTAGCGTAGACAAAAAGAATGAAATTTTGTTACTGGTAGCTTTGTTCCATTTAAAATAAAATATAACATTTAGGCAAACTAAATTGTATATTTCCACAGGCATGATGACCAAAGGCCTACAGAAAATTGATCAAATTAATAAAAAAATACATTACTTAATGCCTGTTGACCAGTCTTTTACTAAAGGCCGGTCAGAGTTGACTGGTTTTTATACCAGTCAACTCACTTTCTGTCATCATTCCTCTAGTATGAAATTGGAAGAGAATTTCTTTCACACGCGGATACAAAATTGACCGAATAGGAATTGGCGGTCTCACCTGTACACAGTGATTGAGTCTAAAAAAGCAATAAAATATATTTCTCCATCTTCAATACACAAGTGTGGCCGTGGTAGCCTAGTGGTCAAGGCAACGGACTCATGGCGGATGTGTCATGAGTTCGAAACTAGCCCTGCTGAAGACACACCATGTAGGGGAGCGATGCACGTTATATCTGTCGAGAACTCAAAGGTCCTCCCGTTGGTGTGGTAGTTAGGAGAAGGAGTTGCCAGCTCAGGTGGCATCCTCGTCACTTGACCGTGGTTCGAAATTACGAGGACCGTCACCAAAAACCTTCGAGTAGCGGAACAGTGTAGCGTTACTATTCCCTCCTTTATTCATTCAATATACAAGTAGCTGAGTGTGAAGAGTGTAGCTTCCATCATATCCTTTTAGTTGTGTCAACTAGTAGGGAGGAAAACGTGGTTTTCGAGAGCATACCACCGTTTTCACCGCTAACTGAATCGAGCTATGAAACCTGGAGATGAGTAACCTTCAGTTAAAAAAAAAAAAAAACTGAAGCAAATGGCTAGCTTTGACTTCATTTCACCACTTTTTTTTAACTACTAATTTTTACTCAAATGTGAGTTGGCATTCTCATTGGCCAAAATAAACACCGTGACAAATAGACTTCGCTTGCTACGAAAGTTCGATTAAATCCAACCGAGCTTTGAGCCCGGTGAAAATTTCCTTACTTAACTTGGGACGATGAAACAAATTTACGGTAAAAAAAGATTTTTTCTTTTTTTGACCGCCGATTCAGTTAACGGTAAATACGGCAGTTAAAAAGAGGCACAGAAGGGAGTCCCAGTTGATCACGTGAGAAAAAAACCAAGGGGATTTCAGATCAAAACTAGCTTCTGACGGTCTGCACCTTCTATTACGTGCGGCATAAATTAACTCTATGAAAGGGCCCTAACACTTTTACAAAAACATATTTAGCATTTTTTTTTACGCAGTTTTTAAAGCATGTTTCCTCTACATATTTTTAAAGCACTGTAAAACCTTCGTATTCTGCTATTCAGTCATTCACATTATCCATCTTAAAGAATGTTTCACTGCAAATTAACATTGATAAAAAGCAATCCATGCTTCTCATACAGAAATGTTTTAAATAATACATTAAACTGCAGAATTAAAAGGTTTATTTTATCGCCTTATAAAGAGTAATTATAATTACATCAACATTTAAGAAAAAAAAAGTTTGCTCAGATTCATGATTTCATTTGAACTTTCGTAGAAAAAGAGCAGATAGAATACTCATTTTTTTAGTCAAGCATACATTCTCTTAGAGAACATCACATATATTTTTATCAGCTCTCTTTTATAATTGACATTAGACTGATATATCTTCCCCGAAATTTTTCTTTCTTTTTTGGAATAATTGCATTTTAAGTGCATTTCGGAACTATACTGTGTTGAGTTGTTTAATTGATATTTTCCACAGTAGATTCTGAAATCTATCCCTAAAAACAGTAATTTTACTATTATTATAAGTTTCAAAATTAAGTATTATGGAGGCTTTATTTTGATCTTTGGCTTTTATTTACGATAAATAGAAAAATATTTTATTTTGAATTATTTCATAAATGATTTGATTCAAGGCTTTTAATTTTTTTGTGAAATTGATTTTGCCTTAAAAGAATAGTATTTACTCCTGCCAAGGACGAATACATAAATATATTCATACAATTTCCATTCGGTAAAGGGAATTTTCGAAAAGAAAATCAGAAAAATAGCTTAAACCGATGAATCAGGAAAATAAAAAACCAAGTCTATAATTTGGTAGTATATTAAAAATATTAATCAAGAGATGACCAAATGTTTATTTAATTTAATAAAGGCAGTTAATAATCCTTGGAGTATTATTTAATTAAATTCATGCGCTGGAATCCGACAGATTCATCTTGCACATTAAAAAATCGAGGGCTTTTAAAATTTCACACTGGAAAAATTCTCCAAAATATGATACTCGGCATAACATTTATTTAAAACAGGGGACATTTCTCATCTTTTTTGTGTCTTGTGACTGTAACAGATGTCATTCGAGTTACCTTAAAGAGTAGCGATATACTTAAAATGCTAAAATCATCCATTTTTTTTGGTCTTTTTTTCTAAAATATATATTCCATAACTTTTTATTTACAATTTTAAAAATAATCAAAATGGTTATCACAATAAACTTAACGGGTAATTTTTTTGAAAAAATATTGTAAAAGAATGAAAATTTGTAATGGTCTGGATTTTAAACAAATGTTAAATCAGATGGAACATTTTGAAAAAAAAATATGTCAAAAAAATTTAATATTTAAAAGAAGGTCAATGTTATTATATATATATATAAAAGAAAAAAAAACCGTGGAAAAAGGGCAAAGTACAAACATTTTTTTGTTCTTTAACAAATTGAAAGTGAAAGTACCTGAAAGAAAGTTGTAAACTATTTTCCCAAAGGATTGAAAGCTGAAACTTAGACAGAAGTGCTTTTTTTTAGCAACTCACTCAAGCGCAGAAAGAGAAACTTATTTATTTTTACTTTTAGTCATTCACAAAAAATAAGGCATTTTTCAACACATCATATTTTTGTTCAAATATTTATTCATTTGTTTCAGCTTAGCTTCTTTCTTGTTTTTGTGTCATTGTCAAAAAAAAAAAGAAAATATGTTTGCGGTCATTTTTAGTTATCTAACACAAAACTTGGTCGAATAATCATTAATGTAAAATGATAAGAGTGTAAAGGTTATTTTACAGCTGAAGTTTATCTTAATATAGAAATTATGGCTGTATTTTTAAGATATTCCATAAGATATTCCTAATTTATTAAAATGTTTCCCAAACTAATAACTAAGACCTCAATTGCAAAAAGATTTGTATTCTTTTCTTACTTCAGTAGTAAATGATTAGCACATAATGTGTTTAACAAAGGAGTAAGCACACACAAATAAATATCGTTGAAATCTCTTACCGAAATTGTATTTTTTACTATAAAAGAAGTAAAAACGAGAGATACTTTATGAATAAAACATTTTAAAGAGACCCCCAAAATCCCTTATGACAGTTATATAAATTAAAATAGGGATGCAATTTTACTAATTTAGCATTAAAAAAGTGAGTTGAATGCAGGAGAATTTCTTTATAGTGATAGGCGATTTATATATTTATTTTGCTATAGTAACTATGATGAGTTGTTTAAATTTTTATTATTTAGATTCCTTTTATTCTTCAGATGTTGAATTATTTAGTCACACTATAATGATGAATAAATAGAAATTATCCTCTTTAGCTACACAGGGAATAATTACTAAAATTTTAACGAGTGAAAATGTCAGATTAATTGGAATTTAGCACAGTTTGAATGTTTATTTCGCCAATGACATCTTATAGAAATTTGAAGTAAATAAATAACGGAAATTGCTTAAGAATTGTGGTGGAATTGAGAATATGGCTCACACATAATTGTCGACAACGAACAAGGCTAACTGGAATGAAAATTTGTCATATTTGTGACCTGATTCTTGATGACCGAGGTATAACAGATAAAAAAAAAACTAGTAACAAAATTTACGTAATTTATGAAGTATGCATTTCATTATATTTGGAATTAATTTCGATTTCGCTACATCATAGCAGTGAGAGGATTTCGTTTCGAAATTTGAATACAAATTTAAAGGTGTCAAGAACAGAAATGCTTGAAAGAATTTTGAATCACAATAAAGCAGAAGAAAATATACTTTTGACACGAATTTTAACTTGTGATGAAAACTGACTGTCAACAACTGTAGAAACAGAATAGTCCGATATGGAATTACTCATAAAAAATGAAATTGCTCCGTTGAAAGTAAATACTCGCTTATCTATATAAGAAAAGTTATCGCTACTGTTTTTTGAGGTTCACAGGGTGCTGCGTATGACAGTCTTCTTCATGACCTATGAACAATTCGTACGATATACTACTGGAAAATTTTGGTGAAGATTCATTCAGCATATCAGTCCAAAAGATATTCTTTAACCAGTAAACTGCAATGATAATCACATAAAACACACGCACAAGAAAAATTAAATTAACTTCTCTGGACAACAACCGAATACATCTCCTTTATGCTCTGGCCTTATCATCTTCCTTTCTTGAATCCAAAATTATTTTTA
Organism: Trichonephila inaurata madagascariensis; assembly: GCA_019973955.1. Lineage (NCBI taxonomy): Eukaryota > Metazoa > Arthropoda > Arachnida > Araneae > Nephilidae > Trichonephila > Trichonephila inaurata. The sequence goes on along the minus strand of BMAV01008719.1, from coordinate 823,690 downwards.
TGTTGTTGTTACTAATGCCACCTGATCGAGGCCCACGAAATTCATCATGGCAAAGGGCTAAGTGACGCCTGTCGTTAGCTGTAGCTTTTGAGCACCGTACAGGTGACAGTATGATTTGGACCGTTTGCACCCCAATTTTAAGGGAAGTCACCCTGGGGATGGTCAGGGCCTTCCCACTTCTCTTGCCCTTCCACCAACCCCACGAAAGGACTTGCGACTCGACGGTTATTTAGAGAACTCCCATGCCGCGAATTTACAAACAACCATGCCTTCTCCGGTATTTGAACCCAGGTCGTAAGGCACAGCAGTCAGCGTCGCTAACCACTGTAACGGATAGGCGTCCATGATTTTTATTGAATGTTTATTAACATCGTACTTTAAAACTTCACTAGGGTTAGGGTGACAGACCTCATAATTTTGAACAATGGTCAAGTGGTGCGACATAGCCATCCTGTGATGACCATGTCATGCCGGTTCCGCGTAAGCTAGAGGTGTGGGATTATCAAAATGATGAGACATAGTAGTTCTTAATACAACTTTTATTAAGAATAACTTATATTACTTAAATTCTAATTTGACAATTATAATTAAAGTGAGAGTCAACACCCCATTAAACCGTATATTTAAGTCAGATCACACAACTAGATCCTTTATCTCAATTGTAATTAATAATACGAGTCATCTAATTACTTATATCAAATATTACCTTTTTCAGATCTCCTTCCTTTACCTAAAGAACGATATCTATAAATTCATTATATACGATGATTCCAACTTCTTTATCTTAGGCTTCTATTCTTTCCAAAACTATCGGACTGCTAACTCTTGATCTGCAAGATTTCACACTAAGCTTTGACACACTATCGATCAGAATAATTCCACACTACTATCTCTAAGCTTGCCGCGCTATATCTTATCATCAAAGCTTCTATCCTTTTATAGTATATCTCATTTACATATTATGTTCGTTTATCTTCTTGGTATTGGGTTGGAAAAGTTTTGCCATTAATCGTGGCCGTCAAAGAACATAGGAGTTATGTTAGCGGAAGGACGCGAGAGACGTCACAGTGGAGAGGGCGACACTTGAACTGGCACTCCACTTACCATGTTTCCACACCACACCAACGTGAAACTTTGTACCTCGACAGATTTAACATGTATCAACATCTTTAAACTGAGGGGGAGGGATCCATCAAATAAGTGTTAGGATGAGAAAGATTTTCATTGAATAAAGAAGTAGAAAAATCTTCACAGGCGCAATTAACTTTGTATACGTCTTTCTTTCTACCATACAGCAGGGATGGCGAAGCAATGGCACACAACACAATATTTTGGGCACGCTACCAATCAAAACGATTTGTATTTTAGTTTAAAATAATAAAGTTTGTCATGAAGTATTACGAACAAACGCGAATGATCAGTCATGGTGTATGGGGAGGCGGGGAGCACAATCATTTGTTATTGTCTTACCTTAGTAAAGTCGTGGACTACAATTGCTAATGATGCACAGTTTGTCTATGCCTTGCATAGTCAATTTCGTTGAATATTTTCAGAAATGCATAACATTAAAGACTCGGATACAAACCGTTTCTCAGATGACTCGAATTCAGCATGCATTCTAATAAAAGTAACAACTTTCAATCCTAATAAAAAATACTTGTCATCTGATATGCAGCAAGAGAAGTCACACTAATGTTACTTTAATTTGAATTACACCTATAGCTAAATCATTTACTACTATACAGTGCAAAGTGTATTTTTTTCGTAGTAAATAGATTTTTAAGTTTTAAGTATTTACTTATATTGCTTTCTCAATAATCACAAGTCAAAATTCGTTAATGGCACGTCTATACCTCATTAAACATTTTTTTAGTAAAAATGGTACATTGATCCATAAAGATTCGACCTCCCTGCCATACAGGAATAAAAAAAATACTCCCAATAAAATGCGGAAACGTATAAATATAAAAGGATACATCAATAAATAACACGGGTGCAATATTGTTAAGTAATACTTCAAAAGTAAAAATCTCGTTTATATTTGATCCACCCCTCCTATGTTTGAACATTTGAATTGCTTTCACTCACCACAAACAGAACAATACGGAGGGAACATCTGTCATAAGCAACATTCAATAAAAACTTAGATTTAAAAAAAATCATTTAGAACTTAAGAAGAAAATTCGATTTTTAAAAAACCGAGCATTTTTATTGGAACAGGTACACAGGTTAGGTCAGTTTCGTGACTGGGAGGCAAATTAAGGTCAAAAACTAGTTCGTCGAAATTAATTCGAAACTAATTTATTCCTTTTATTTGACATGAAAAAGAATACTCTCTTCCCGTGAACTTGATTAAAAAAAAAGATAAAAAGAAGAAAGCTTTCTTACATCAATAATTTGCTTTCTTTTCAAGTTCGTGGGAAAGGAGTTACCGTTTTCTTCATCATCAAAATAGGTCACTTAACAGTAAATTATTCTAATCTACATTTGAAAATACTTGTGACGATGATATAAATTCTATTTTATTCATTTTTGACATGTGTTTCTTTCTTTATAGAAATTCTCAAAGTGTAAGGTTGAAAGGTCAAATTATTGCATAATCCTTACTTTGCTGAAAAGTGAAAGCTTGCACAGTGTATAGCGGTTTAATACTTTCACCACAGGATGTCCTGATTCAAAAACCACACCTCTTGGTCTGTGGATATAGTTTTATACACGTGTAAATGTATATTTATTCATGTTTTGAAATTAGTGATACGTATTTAACATCTTCTGGCCAGCGTACTGCTTGGTTCAAGATTAATATATTTTTTTATTACTCGAGGTATGGGATAAATTGTGGGTTCTTTCATTTTAAAAATGCTAGTTTTATACTTAGAAATATATGAAATTCGTAGAATAATTTAAAAACAATAATAGTGTCTTAGTTAACGAATTTTTCAAAAAAATCTCTACGTATTTCTTACGATTAGTATTTTTATAGCATCTCTATTAATTTTGTGTTATTAGAGATATTCTTATTTATTTATGGGGAAAAAAAGGGACTACGAGTTAGAGAACTTTCAGAAACATTTTTTTTAAAAAGCTTGCTTTTTTCAAAAATAATTTACTTTAAATATTAGAAAAGAACTATTACTAGTAATTTTTATTTTTCTTACATATTTCAAAGCATTTAGCTTGCTTTTTTCTAAATTTAAGTAAGGTACTCAATAAAGAGATTTCATTCTTTGAAATACAAAAAGTATCAACTTCAGAGTAACGTAATTTTGCGATATTATTTTTTCAATCAAGCCTTTACATTATATTCAAATACATATTATTATTCAGTTACAAAGGTAAAAAGTTTTTTAAGCATAGATAATACATGATTTTTTTTTATTATTATTTTTAATTCCATATGTTAAATAAAACATAAAAATAGCTGATGTGCTTCAAATAACATTATTGCACTTTTATAAAATTTCTCTCTCTCGAATTATTGCTAAATTTTTAACAACTAATAAAATAAAAAATAACATTTTCAAAAAAGAAACCTGGATGTTTTTATTTTTGCTGGGGAAAATTATTTTGCTGTATATAGGGAAGAAGGAAAATGGATCATATTTTGTTTTAGTCGTGCCAAATTTTTATCACGTCTAGTTCTGTATTGCATTACTTTTCTATTGATATTGACCAGTAACAAAACCAAACAATAATTCGACCATAAAAAGGTGCCTTTCATGAGTATAATGAAAAACAAAGAATCACACAAGATAAATGGGAAACTCATTTATAACAAAAGATGGGAAATAAATTTCATCTTGTGATTTAACAGCATGCAATTTTTATGAATTGTTTTGAAGCTCACATCCGCTGTATTGTATACTGCCCCTTTTTCCACAAAAGGTTCCAAAAGAAATTCCTAGTTTCGATAGACCCTTTTTTATATTCAAGTATTATCCAGTTATTTTTACTCAAGGAAATGCAAATAGGACGTCCTTACGAGTTGCATAAGAGCAATATAATCATCCTATTTATTTCGATTTTCACAGATTTGGAAATCTCTCTTTATAATTTAGCCGAAATGCGTGGATAAGTATTTTCAAGCCCTCAGTTGTTGATATGAAAGAGCGTTATGATTACAAGGTCATGCACTTTGAGCATAGGGAAGATTTTGCTCCGCGCTGTTTGACCATGCGTTAAAAGAGCAAAAGTGTTCTTAGCGGACACAGTCCGAACTTTCTCTCTTGAGATAACCGTGGACTCAACAGCGGGATGCAGCGCTTCACTGTCAGTTCTCATTAAATAATATTCGCACAGAACAAAAGTTTTAAAACAATTTTCAAATTTCTGTTTTAGTAATATATATATATTTTCTTTTTCTAGCAAAAGATAACTGTCCGATGTTTGTTGTGCTGAATTTGAATTACAGTGTGAGAAAAAACATGGTATGATTTCTAATTAATACTCTGTGGTCAAGAAAAGTGTTTGAAAAAAAAATCAAGAACTAAAAATGGAATTCGAAGACGTTTTGATGGAAGTGGGGGACTATGGAAAATACCAAAGAAATCTAATAATGATTTTTCTTGTTCCTGCTGCATCGCTGCTTCCATGGTTTTCTATGAACATTCTGTTTATGGTATCCGTTCCTGATCATTGGTGTCATGTGCCAGAACTGGATGCCTTTAATTTAAGTATTCCACAGCAAAGATATTTCACCAGCCCCCCTGATGAACATTGTTTGAGATATGACATGAACTATAGTGAAATAACGAACATTATGAATTATACAGTAAGCAATGGGACTGCAACTAAACCCTGTGACCATGGATGGCAGTACGACCAGACTTACTGGGATTCTACAGCCGCAACTAAGGTAAGAAAGGTTTACATTAATGTAAATTGCATATATATGTGTATATAATCTTCTCTAAATATGCCCACATTTTTATATTTGCAAAATTTTTGAAAGTTTTCTAGCTAAAAATTTTACTTTTATACAACAAATGAAAAACAGTTATAAAATTGATGTTCTTTATACGTATTATTTATTTAACGTAAAATTTCACTGACAAACTTTTTTATTTTTTATAAATAATCAGTATATGTTAAGAAACTAAGAAAAATTGTGTTTTTCCCTTAAACTGTTTGAACTGAATTCAAAACAAACTTTAGAGTAAATACTTTAAATCAACAGATTTTAATTTGAAATGTTTATTATTCTTAAATGATTGTATGTCGATAATAGAGCATGTTGTTAGTTTTCTTTTTCTTTTCTTTTTTTTTTTTTTTTTTTTTTTTTTTTTTTGCAACACTTTACAAATAATAAACTCAATATTGTCCTCAAATTATATGTATTTTAATTTTTTTTGTTCAATGTAAATTACTATGCGTAAAATAATGTGAAATATCACAAAAAATATACCACTATTTTCAAAAATAATTGGATGATAAATTATATGATGGCAGCGTTGGTCTCTTTATTATTATAATATAAATAAGAATTCATGAATGTGGGGATTTCTTTTTAAAACAACAAGCGTGTGGCAATTTAGCACAGTAATACTGCTTTTTATATTTATTCGAAATCATTGAGCTGTTAAGAAGAAAAATTCAAAATAACTAAAAAGCACTCTTAAGTTGCTCATTAATGGGATATATACGCGCGAATACGTGAATTCTAATTTTAATAATTATTTCAACCAAGGACACTCATGAACATTAACAATGAGTTTATGATTAGTACAATATTAACTCTCAGGAGAACTTTCATTGAAGGTAAAAGAAAGCTCTTATTTAGAAAAGGCATGCATTATGTTGACATTCAAATAATAAAATAAATCATATGAACTAATTTTCCCATGCAATAGCGTTTTAAAGGATGTATCATTACCATCATTACAAACTCCGCGAATGTATAAGTAAATCCTGCGGGGAAAAAACACAATTCATAATAAGCTAAGAAATTCTAAATATTACCTCGAGATTTTTGAATAGAGCATTGTTTAGATTCGAATAAATTTTACACCTCACATTTTTCATTACTATTCATTATGATTTTCATTGTAATATTACTCAAATTTAATTCACCCTAGGAAATACATAAAATAGAAAATTATGATTCGAAGATAATGCCGTAATCTCATCTTACAAATCTTAGTAAAGGCATGGAAATTAGGAAGTACTCAGTGAATATTTATTTCATAATCTTATATGACAAATGATATTTTTTATGCATATCTTATTCATAAAAACAAATGACATACATGACTATTTTTACTTAAGAATGAAATATCTTTTTTATTACAACAAGCTAACTAATATGAACTAAAATAAAAATATGTATCAATTTAAGTATCAATGTAATTCACACTAAGATATTTATTAAATTTAGTATTATCAAATTTTAATACATTTAAATTTAGTTCTGGGTATAAATATTAATTTCTATATAACCTTTTGTAATATGTCTTTTAAATATCTAGCTGGAAAAGAAAATTATATCAAAAATAATTCATAATGGATTTGATATTTTTATAACGGAAAGCTAATATTAGGTTGGGGAAAAAGAAATCCATTATTTTGCATGAAATTCAAGCTTCGGATTGTCCGATTTGGGTCAAATATGCACCGTTTGTTTGTATAATTTGTTGCCATTTTAAAGGTAGCTTCATAATGCCTCTCTCATAGAAGTATTGGTTCTAATTGGCGAAAAACTCCAGTAATCGATTTTCACAATCTTCCAAATTTTTTATCACTCTGGAAGTTTTGCAATGCAAGAAAAAGGTGGTAATCGCTTGGTGCCAGGTCCGGACTATATGGTGGATGCATAAAAACTTCTCAACAAAACTCAGTTTCTTCGAGTCACTACAGACGCATGTGACCTGGCGTTGTCCTGATGGAACACAACACCTCTTCTGTTGACCAAATCTGAACGTTTCTGGTCAATCGCTAACTTCAAATTGCCCAGTTGTTGACAGTAGAGCTCTGAATTTAGTGTTTGGCCACTCGGAAGCAACTCATAATTAATGATCCCTTTTTAGTTCCACCAAATACTGAGTAGAACCTTCCTGGCCATCAGGCCTGGTTTGGCCACCGTTTGAGCTGCTTTACCGAGCTTTGAACATGTGTGTGATCATTTTGGCACAATATTGTCTTATGTGACCCATTTCTCTTCTCCAGTCAACATCCGTTTACGAAATGGGTCGATTTCATTTCGTTTGGCCAAGGCTTCGCAGATGAAAATTCGATCCATCATGTTTTTTGGTGATAATTGGTGTGGCACCCAAACATCGAACTTCTTTTTGAATCCAACTATGCGCAAATGATTTGAAACTGTTTTATGGTCGATCTTTAGATCCTGGGCGATGCTACGATTACTAACATGCCAGTCAACTTCGATTATTTCTGTGATTTTATCGACAATTTCGACGACGGGCCTGCCTGTGCGAGGTGCATCTTTAACATCAAAACATGCCTGAACGGAATTGACGAAACCAGACTTGAATGTAATTAGCCGTTACAGTATCGACACCATAAACACCATTCACAATTTCAGACGCCTGGCTTGCATTTTCGTCTTTATTAAAGAAAAATTGTAAAATGTACTGAATTTTCTCTTTGTTGTGACTTCCATTTTTAACACCCTGTAACTCATAACTGAATGGACCAAACAAAAAACAGCAATTGAGTTTTTTTAGTGTGAAATGTAACCTTGACAATGAGCATAAATTTGAAATTGTTTGATCGATACTTTACGAGCTATCGACACTACAGCCATCTACCAAAAAAAATAATGGATTTCTTTTCCCCAACCTAATATTACATATCGTTCAAATATATATTCGTTTATATATATCGTTTATTATTATAATTATTATTATTATTATTTATTAATATAATTATATTTAATATATTCGTTAATAAATATCGTTTCAATCATACAACTATGTATATTATTAAAAAAAAAAATATATTAAATAGTTATATAATTCTAAATAAGCAAAAATAGAAGCACAATCAGACTCCATACGTCAGAAATAAGGTAGCCACAGTTCTTCAATAGCAAACGAAATATATATATATATTCTCTACCTTCGATTCCAGAATTTTTCATTACTCTTTTATGTAGGATAACTTGCTATGCTTGTATATCTATTAATATTATTATTATATATTTTACCGTTTCTTGCGTTGAACATTTGTAAATTTTTGAGGATATAATTGAAAATTATAGAAAGATAATTTCAATTGAAGTCTTAAGTCCTATTACTCCTGTTGTCTACTAAATACCTATTCTTATTATTTAATTTTAATTTTACTTCTTTTAAAATAGTTTTTCACGGCACGTGAAATATATTTTTCATTACCATTTTACACTAATTTTGTAGTTATTTTTCCTTTCTTACTTATAAATTTGATACATTTACACATTTTCTTTTCTTTCTTTTGTTTCAATTCTTTTTAATATATTTCAAAATACACAAAGAATGTTGTACCTTAACTTAATGATTGCACAAATCGCTCTATTAAAGAGCTTCTATACACGAATATATAGAAAAAACTAAAGTAACACGCTTCGTGTAGCGTGTTGAATACAAGTAAAGAAATTAAAGTTAGGTGAAAAGTTACTCATTGGAAAAGAACACGTGAAATTTTTTACTTTTATTGCAATAAATAACTGTTCAATGCCTGACCCTTTCCGTTTTGTAAGAGAAAATTGAGAACATGTTTGCACTTCTACTGTCTAGATTTATGATATAGGTTTTCATAGCATAATATTTGAAAACTCATAATATGAGAAAGCTCTTATCAGAAAATGCAATTCGAAAATTTCTTAATTGGGCAATTTTAGTTTTTAGAACTTTATTTTCATAGTGCTCATCCTTTAGGAATTTAGTAAAAAAAATTAAGAGAAAAATGTAGTTAATATTAATATAATAAGCTTAAAAACAAAGTTTCGTTTTAAAGCTGTGTTTAAATTATGTAAAAATTATATTAAAACTATATGCATGTTAAACCAATATAATTAGATGACAGATTTTTTTACTGAGTAATGCCAATTTTTACGAATTTTAATGTGTTATTTCTTTAGTAATGAAATATACGCTGGCAAAGCATTATTTAAATTAATTAAGTATAATTAAAAATATAAACTTTAAAAAAACATGACCTTAAACTTTAAAGAATATGCCTGAAAATTTTACTTTCTTTTTTCGTTTCAAAACCTCATTTGTTTTAAATAAGATTTAGTCGATAATTTTTTATACATGTAGCAAATATTATATCGAGCTTTCCTATTTTGGTTTATTTAATGCTACATGTCCAATTTTTTAAAAATCTGCTATACTATCAAAAATTGAAAGCTTTGTTAGTTAGCATAGCAGATTTATAAGCATATTATTTATTTAATTATATTAATGTTTGCCCAAGTGTGCTTATCAGTTAATAGTGGTTTTTGTAAATAATGTTTTAATAAAGTAACACAAAACCAGTCATATAAGAAAGCATTATTACATTGATTAAGATAAGAGATATTGATGCTTATTTGTATGTTTGTAAAAGTAAATATAGAAATCTTACGTCATTTTCCCTTGATCAGCTAATTTAAGATGCACATTTTTAATTATTTCTCTTTAGCTATTATTGAATAATTTGTTATTTAATGGCTTAGTATGGTCGAAAATTGTAATATAATTGACATGCAACTTTCAATTAAATGTAAATTATTTTTACGAATTTACAGTATGGAATAAATGGGTTTTTTTATTTCTAATGGCAGGTAATGAACAGTTTTTTTACAGAGTTCATCAATCTACCTAGTACATTCACCGACAGCAGGTATCTCTTTTTAATGCCGCGCCATATAGGCGCGGATACCAATCGCCGCAGGAAATTTTCACGCCCAGTTTCCTCCCTAGAGGGAGGCACCTGAGCTCTGACGATGCGAACCTGTATTAGGATTTAATTTTGCCTAGGATTTAATTTGCCTTTTTTTAATTCCACCTAGGGATCTTTTACATGTTGTATAATCATACGACATGGTTGCTGTCGATTTTCGGCTTCATGAAAATCCATCGACTTGGGACGGGGTCGAGCCTGCAACCTTGGGTACAGAAAAATAGCGACATACCAACCACGCCACCCAGCCGACTGTATGAAATAAATGTAATATGTTACATTTCAAGAAATGCCATATTAACACATTCACTCGTAATTAGAACTTAATAAATTTGCATCAAATGCATGGCAATCATTTTAGAAATAAAAAAATACGGTTATGCAATTTTCAAATAAAAAAAACAAAAACATATATGCATAAAGCAGGAAGTACAAAAAACGCATTTGAATATTACACTTGATGTGATTGAATGACATTATAGCATACGTGTATAATTTTAAAATACACTAAATACTCATTACATTATGACCACTTGTTTAATATAAAGTAGCACCATAAGAACACACACACCAACATCTGGAAAATCACTGACTCTACAAGGTAGATAGTCTGAAGTAGCTGGTATACCAGGCACTCACCAATTGGTTAAGCAATTTCCACACATTGTTAGGTAGTAGCGCGGTAACATATACTCAGTTTCCCAGGTAAAACCACAAATATTCGGTCGGATTCCTGTCAGATTAATTCGGAGGCCAAAACAGAGCTTGAAGTTCACCATAATGTTCCTCGAACCATTCCCTGACATTTCGGCCCTATAACATGGTGAATTATCTTGTTGTTAAACATCACCCGTCGGGAACATTATTCCTAAAAATGTTTTCCCCCCCCCCCCCCTAATGAGTTGCATTTTTGAAACAAAGCCTTTGCAGACCCCAAATGTGAGAGCCATTTCAGTGGTGGCTCTTGCTACCAAATTTGGACGCTCGAATTAATTTAATTCAAGCTCTCGTTGGATGCTAAATATTGTCGTGGTTTAATTTTGCCGAGAGTACCAGAGCCAAATTGATATTCAAAGAATCTTTTACATGTCACGTAATCACATGGCATGTGAGATCACGACTTGCGCAACCAGAAAATCTATTGACTCCAGCCAGGGTCGTACCTGCAACCTTAGGCTTACGAAGGGGCACGCTGCCTCTAAGCCACCAGAGTCGATACCATAAAAAGGTGAAAGACGAAGGTGCCGTGTTGACAAAGTTCACTCACTCACGGCAGAGATTGTTTTACGGGGATGATGGGTCCTAATGTGCCCTATTGGAACATCATCCGCACTATAATACCGCCACCATAGACTTTTATTCGACCAAATATGCTCCCGGTTGCAAGTGTTTAATTTGAAAATCGGCGTAACTCGCTTGTCGCCTGCCTAACCTGAAATCATGATTTTCTGGACCAGATTACTTTCTTCTTTTCTTCCATGGTCCGATATTGATATTTCATGACTCATTGCAAACGCTGTTGCCAATGACAACGATTCGGGTGCCAGCTGTGTAAGCTCATCCATAGTAGTATACGCTGTACTGCGTGTTGAGACGCACCCTCTGGATCACTCCTACTGTAGATGCTAGTGATATCGACCATTGTAGCCATTCGATCATGGCGCACAATGCGTAACAGTCTTCACTCTCGTCATCTAATAAATACACTACTGGTCATCCAAAAGGCAACGCCAAGAAAGGCAAGAGATACGAAATTCAAATTTATCAAAGGACAACACACAGAATAAATATGAATTGATTGAAACAACAGCCTTCTACAAGGTGAGATCCAATAAAATAAGTATTAATTGTTGACACGACATCTGGCATTAACCTGTACTACACGCCTCGATATTGAATGAAAGAGGATATGGATGCCTTGACACAGTGTGCCTAGTAAATTTAAAAATCTGCGGTTAATAAATTAAAAACAAATCATAGTTGCAAAAATAACCTTAATAGCAACAGATAATGTATGCGAAGTCAATTGTTTTCCAGTCATTGGCTGGACGTGTAGTACAGGGGTTAGATTAGAGTATAAGTGGTTCAAAGTAAAAATGCAAACTGATGGGTGAAAAAATCTTAAATAGTGTGTGTCATGTGTAGTCTCATCGAAATTTGCTGGTAAGGTTTGGTAAAAGGTTTGTTTTAAGGAAATGAGGTTTGTTTTAAAGGAAAGGAAGCTCCAAGATTTAATGGTAGCTGGTCATTGTACCGAGAATGCATAATAAGTAGCCACAGAAGTGGAATTCTTCACCCCAAATCTAAATACCGAGTACAGGATTAGTCTAGTAATGCATAAAGTAACGATATATATCTTCGATCTCTACGATATCTTCAGACTAAATTCAGTATCGTAGAGTGCAAATAGAAATGTGATTCGCGTTTGTAAAGATAATGTCGTGCCATTCAATTGCTCATGTCCACCGTTTAATGCAACATTGCTAATGCAAACTCTCATAGTTTCAGACACAGAAGTAGTTGTAGTAATGGATAAACGCAGCATGTGGTATTGAACTGTGCTGCAAAAGCCGTCTAATGGTACATATGAACGTAGATTGTTGTGCAATAGCTCCTATGAGTTATGGTATGGTACCTGATGTGTCAGAGTCTCCAATAACTGCCATGCGCAAAATATGCTTGTTATCAGTTGAAGTGAAATCACGAGGCTGGTGCAATTGGTGACACATGTCAGTCGTTTTCTCTTACATTAAGGAATTACGTATACGCTTCACTCTGTCGCTTAGTTAAAGCCGATACTTTCATCAATTACTCGAAAAGATAATCCGCATTTAATTTAGCAGAAGTTCTTCATCATTCGAACTCAGAAAGGGGTTCTAGTACTTGAAAATGACATTCTGCTTTTTCTTTATATAGCTATTTTCTTTATAAATTGCTATTCAATTGCATATTTTATAGCAGCGTTCGTACAGTCGAAATTTCTCGGGGTTTGGATACTTCCTTCCTGATGTTGCATTTTGCGATATCAGCAATGTAGCATAAATGAATTTACTAATTTTAAATATTTTTGTTGCTCTAATTGCAGATTTGAGGATCATATAAATATAGTTAGTTGGATAGTTAAATATGTCATCTGCAAATTGCATTCATCTACGAATACTTTTTTTTTTGGAAAACTTCATAAAAATGTGTATATATATATCACTTTTTTAATGCACAGCTATTTTAAAATTACATTTTAATCTGTATTTTTTTAAAAAATATTTTTACTTTCTTAAAATTCCGAAAAGAATTAAATTTTTATACGTATTTCCAAATAGTTCTATTTAAAAATAATTAGCTTGTAAATAAATGAGGAATCTTATTACTTTCTCACACTGAAACTTTTCTTGTATAATAAATGTTAATATTTTAATACCGGCTTTTCTAACAATTTTATTAAGTAAATTAAATTCATCGATAAATTTTCTATAGTTAAATCTCTTCGATATTTGTAACGGAAATTATCCCTTGATTTAAAAGCAATAACTCTACAACAGTGAATAAAACAAATACTAGAATTCTAGCTTAATTTTTTAATATTCAATTTCCAATCAGAAATAACGCTGGAAGATTTAATCCATGTATCAGTGAAGATGACCGTTATGATAATTTTCAGTTGCTTCTCATTTTTTTAAAATTTTAATTTAGACAAGTAAAAGATATAATTGATAAGTTATTTAATATGCAAGGAAAAAATAAAATTTAAAAGATCAAATATAAGTTTGCTGAACAGAAATTTTTAAATCATCCTAATTTTATTTTATATTCCAATTAAAAATGTTTGTTTTTAATCCAATTTATAGTAAAATAAAATTTAATATTTTATATATCATGTATGTTTTAATAGAATTGTTTTTATGCACTAATAATAAGCAAAGAAAAAAAACTCTATTAAAAGAAAGCATTTCATATTTAGTGGCCATTATAATTACATTGAATGTAAAATTATATTTAAAGAGATAACGACAAATTAATTAGTTATTAAATCAATGTAAATTTAATTATTTTCTATTAACTCATTTTCCACAAAAATTTCTTAAGTTTATTCAGGGTAGTACTTGCTTTTATAATTTTTTAACAGCCATTTAGAATCGGCTAAAATACTTAATTCTGTATTTGAAGTATATACACTCCAAACAATGCATCTTCTGCATACAAATGAATGTCACTATTGTCAAATAAGTATTATTAAAGTGACAAACTTAAAAATGGTACCCGAAATATTTCTTAAAAATTTTTTACGCCTCAATAAAACAATAAGAAAACTTGCATAAGATTACATAACTTTTCCTCACCTAAAGCATTTTAAGTGTTCTTACATTATAATTAGTAATAAATTAGAACCTGTTGTTGAAGTTTAAATTGGGCGAAAAAAAAGAAATACGTTTTCAGTGTTAATACCAGCAACTATGAATCGTAGGTGAATTGTTTTATGATTGCAAGTAGGAAAAAAGATTCATCCAATGAAGAAACATGTCTTTGACTCAAAATACAGAACCACATGCAGTGCCTTAGTAGAAGAATAGCGATAAATCATGTTTTTTTTTGTGTTTTTTATGTGGGGGAAGAATGCGCAATTTGTGAAATGCGGATCATCCTAATTGTGGTCTCTTTCACTTACGACACCTAAAATTTCGAAATACGTCCGTTTTCTTTCAAATACATACATTTCAAATGAGAAAGATGAATGCACTATTGTTTACAGTGCTTCAATTAATTCTAAGATATCCTTTTTTAATTCATTTTTTTTTGGTATGTTTCTGGATAATTTAAGAATTACTTTATAATTACTTGAAGTATACGTCCATATCAGAAAAAAATGTTTTTAAAATTAAAAATGTCATCTAAAGAAGTTGATTACACAAATCATTTTGAGTCATATTCGTATATGAGTGTTTGGTCGCATAAGTCACATTTTTATCAATTTAAATATAGGAAAAATGTCTAATTAACACATTAATTTTTTTTTAAAAAAAATATTGTAATTCAGTTACAAATAAATTCGAAATTGAAAAATATATTATATTACCTTTAAGTTATAGTTACAAATTAAAGAATTCGAAACTGTTATTGAAATGCGCCAAAGAAATCTTCTATTTAAAATTGCATAAACTTTAATTTTTAATTTTACCAATAAAAATTGGTATTCATGATGTCAGACCCTACAATAGATAAAAATAATAGAAAAACACATTCTTGAAGAGTAAAAATGTAGTTAAGTCTGTCTAAAAACATCTGAAATATGTTTAAGCTCAAATTGCTACTTATTCCATAAGAGAGATTCCAGTTACTAATTATTTTTGTATTACTTCTCATCTAAATTGCTCTTTTTTATTTAACATTGTTTTTTACTTATTTGTAAGAACTTTATATTGGAGTCTTTATTACATTGTACTACTTATTTATTGCTTTTAATTTTATATCTTTTCCACGTATTATTTTCATTATTTTATTTTGTTACCTCATTTCAGTTACATTATATATGATTATAAAATAATAAAGAATCAGGATGTATAATTTTTTTTTTAATTTAAGGGGAAACTACAATTTTTATCTAATTATGTGACTATCATTACTCCCTGTAAAGATCATAACACTAAAATAGGAAGTATTTATAAGCTTATCAAAGATCTAAACTCCTTGATATATATTAATCTTATAAATAATCATAATGGGTGCATAGTACTCAAATAGATTATTACTTAATTTCTATAATTTTCACAGAAATATTTTTTACATTCCAAATAGATATTTATGGTTATTTATGGTTTCTACAACCTAAAACAAAATATTCTAAATTTTTAACTGAAAATATTTATAGGAAATTAAAAATAATTACACGAATAAAAGTTATTTCTAGTAACGATTAACTCTTAAATTTTTAATTGTCATTTTTAAAACATCTCCTTATGGTGGCATGTAGAGAAGAGAGAAGTGTGTGTGTGTTTAAATGTATATAAATTAAGGTATCCGACTATGTTCGGAACCGTGATTTTGTAAAAGCGCATAAATGGATAATTTTCATGATATTTAGTGTCACTTAGATTAGAATACATGTATAATATTGTTTTAAGGACATTTTTGACAAAAAAAATTATTTAAATACAATATTTTGGCAAAAAATTAACTTAGAACAATTTTTATTCCAAATGTTCTCCTTTTGTGAAAAATGCTTCTATTATAATAATATTTTGCCTGTGTATAGCTCAAACCTCAGTACAGAGGTTCAATTAGAATTTTCGAAATATATATAACTTAGAAGTGGGTTTATCCATATTTTACGACAACAGAGGGGAGCAATTTTAATAAAAAAACGCCAATAAAATTATTTCAATGGGTGGTAACTCTAAAAATAATGTGAATTTTTCAAAAATTCTAGTTGAGCTTCTGTAGAGAGGTCTGAGTCATATACAGGCAAAATATTATTATAATAGAAGCATTTTTCACAAAAGGAGAACATTTGGAAAAAAGATTGTTCTAAGTTAATTTTTTGCCAAAATAGTGTATTTAAATAATTTTTTTTGTCAAAATGTCCTTAAAACAATTTTATGCATGTATTCTAATCTGAGTGACACTAAATATCATGAAAAGTTTCCATTTATACGCTTTTTTAAAATCACGGTTCCGAACGTAGTCGGATACCTTAATCACAATTCTATAAATAAATAAAAATTTTAAATTTTTAGAATTCTATAACACAATATCCGATTTCAAAATATCAATGACGCGAATATAAAAAATAATAAAATACCAATGTTTTAAAACAAAATTAAAAATTTATGAATTAGGCAAGAGAAACATCGGACTTAGGACCGATAAGCGGGGTTACATATGCATAGTGAAATGCATTTATCGGTGGAAATTAATTAACGCGAAATAATGCAACGGTTTTAACAAACTACTACGTATTTTCATGCTTATTATCTCTCTTAACACGAAACAAAAACCGCTTAACACAAAAAGGTTTCCTTTCTGGGCATGAACAAAATACAAAAAACAGCAGCTGCTTAGGCAGGAATTAGAGGGATGTGGAATGCAAGAGAGGTGGTTTCATATGTTTCGTAGAAAGTAGGCTAGTTTGGCTTTGATATACCCTCAGAATAGCCTGTGACACGAGCCAATTTTGTTTAATTAAGCTACTTTCACATCTCATCTCTCATCAGTTGACTTTGGAATTAGGTGACGAGTACATCGTAGTGTGAGTAAAAATGAGGGAATTTGCGTGGGTTTTTTTTCCTCCTTATTTTAGAAGAATTTTTTTTACGAACACAGAGGCAAATAGCTCGGAGGTGGGGGGAAGAAACTGCTGCTTTGCTTAAAATGAAGAGGGAGCTTCTTAGGGCTGTTGATCAAAAACGGAAGATGAAAACGGAAATCTGTAAAAGTATTGGGATTTCTATAGTTTGTATTAAATTTCATTAAGTTCTAGTGAATATTTTTGTTTTATTGACACATTCATTAAATACACGCATTAAGTATGTTTTATTTACATATCTATGCAAATGAAATGTACTCTAATAATCTTACTTTTGTTGGATATATGGGTTTTTTTTACAATATCCTCTAACACGAAAAAATATTTTAGTCCTTTCAGTTTCGTGCTAAAAACGATTTTCACAGTATATATATTATATTAAATTATATTCTTGACTTTTCGAAAACCCTTATCGTAAAACTCCTCAGATTGTGGCGAAAACATTGTTCCATTTCTTGAATGATGCCATTTATACAGGGTGGTTCCAAATTCATGGTGGATGCAGGACATTATATAACAATCATTTAATGTATAGTAATGTATGAGTGCAAGTGACGCGGTGAGACACAAACAGGGGAAATAAAAGAAAAGAGAAGAAGGAGTTATCGGTTGGTTGAGCAGCCGGTAGGGGGCAGTAAATGTCTAGCTGCACGTATACCGAACTGCCATTTACAGTAAATGTCTATGATGGGAGACTTAACATATACCGAAAAAGCAGATATGTACAGTCGTACAAATGGTAACGGCAGAGGTGCGCTACGAATGTATCTTCGAACGTGTACGCCAATCGCTCCACTGACGCTGTCAAGCATATATCGTTACTGATAGACGCAATTTTGAACAGTTATGGTAAACATTACATTGGTCAAAGAAGCTTTTAATAAACACTTTGTCTTTCCTTTCGTGTCTTATTTTTGTGTTTGTGCCTCACCGCGTCACTTGCACCAATGCATTCCTAAACAGTAAATAATTGTTACAATGTCCTGTACCTACTCTTAAAGTTTGTACCATGAATTTTTGGGACCACGCAATGGCTTTTGAGTTCTCGGAATAAGAAAAAGTCATTTGGGGAGAATAGAGCTCACGAGGTAAAATTTCAATGCCAAATCGTTTTGATTCCTTAACCACATCACGAGATCAATAAACAGAATCGTTATCAACAAGAAATTGTAAGCTTTCGGTGATCATACTGCGCCGTTTCTTGATCACATCATCTAAAAAGTTCCTAAGCAGTGTGCAGTAATTTGTAGTAGTAATAGTCTGATCTTTCTCCAGGTTGTGTGCTAAGATCACTCCACTGCATAAACTTCTGCACCTAGTCCTTCTTATGGGTGTGGAATCATTGTGCTTGCTCTCCTTACCCATGTCTTTGTTCTCTGGATGATATTGATACTTTCAAAATTCATTTTTAGTTACCAAGCAATTCAAAAAGTGTATCTTCGTCTTAGTCCAAAATCTTCAGCATCTCTCTTGATGGTTTATTTTCATTAAATAATGCCTTTTTTTGTATTTTACAAATTTAAATGAAAAAAAACGGGTTTTTCTCCTTTTATTTTTAGTATTGTAAAAAAATAGCCTTTTTAAAAATTTGTAACAGATCATCCAATATGTGTGACACATTATCAAAATATATATACTTATTTCTTATAAAATGTTTTAAAGATAAAAGTGTTTTCCTAAATCATTTTGTTCTAAATTGTGTTTTTCAGTATATTGAATCTAAACTCAAACACTCATTTATTTTCATTCAAAAAACATCAAATATAAGCTCATTTTCAGCGATTTTTATCTTTTATTTCATAACACGTCCTATTTTTATTCTCTTATCTTCGAATCATTATTTCATTGCTTTAATTTGCTCTCAATTTCTTGAAAATGGGACATCAATTTTATGCAGCTGTTTGTGTTATATTTGAGTCGGCAAAATTTCAGGAAGATTAGTTTTTAATAGGTTAAAATATTTTTCTAACTTGATCTCTCTCTCTTTGCTGTATATTTGTATTATCTCTGATAAAATTTAACTAAATATTCCTACAACTTTATTTATTATTTCAAGGCATATAATCATATAATTACTTTTAAAGATTGGTTATTTTGAAAAGTGAGTCTTATAATATATAAACTAAATAATATATTTGATTAAAATTATTTTGATTTTCAATATTTTTAAGGAAAAAGAGATTTTAGAGACCAAATCGAAAACAATTTATTTCAGAAATGCAATTTTGAATACACTTAAAAAATTATAAGCATTTGGGTCATTTTTAATCTCGCAATTGTTATAGTTTAAGGTTGTTTCATACGTTTATGTTATGCATAAGATCAGAAAACTTGAAAATAATTATACGTTATTCACATTCTTAAAAGTTAAAATTTGCTGAAGAAGAACGTTTATGGTAATAAAAAAAATAAAAAATTGAAATAACTACAGTCCATTAAAATATTTTTGTAGAATATATAAAATAAAGCTACAATTATTATTCACTTATTAAGCACTATATTTTGTTTGGAAATTCTTACTTCTGGTGTACTATTTTATAAATTTAAACTTTCTTTTATTATTGATATTATAATGACTATTACAATTAATTTACTAAAATTATTTTCGAGTATATATATTTGTAATAAAAAAGTACCGAAAAGTACTGATGCAATTATACGCGGATATACATTTAAATAAACGATATTTCTATCTGATAATTATCATGCACCTTAAATTTTAATATGTAATTTTATTATTTATATTTTATTGAAATTGCCATTTATTTATAAAACTAAATGGTCTTATTTCTATATTTTGACTATAAAATGTATCAATACGATTTGTTTGCATTAATGTTTAACACTGAAACATCGCGGGGATTTGGTGACTGATTTTTTTTTCTTTTCAAGGAGATGATGAGATAATTTCTAAGTTGATGCCCGAATCTTTAAAGTCCCCCCCCCTATGAAATTCAAGGGAATTTTTTTTTATTGAAGAATATTATAAAATCCCCGTGAACCACAAAGTATCACACGGGGCTTACAGAAGTAAGTAATAAACACACATTCAGGTGAAGCAAAAATAAAAAAAAATATTGAGGTTAAGAAGAAATAAAAATATTTGCAACAAATTCGCAGAAATATTTGAAAGCATTTCTAGTAGAAAGAAGTTGTTGAAAATTTGGAGGACAATTTATATTAAGTCCCTTGAAAGCCAGTCTTAGGATTTTTCTTTCTCTGGCAAACTTGGAACACAGAAGGAGCACATGTTTTACATCTTCCTCTCCTCCAATATTACAATCACAGGAAGATGTCGGAACTAAATTAATGATACAATTTTCTTTAAGATTTAGTCTCTAACATTCTGCATTGTGGAGTTAAGTGAAATCGAAACTCGACCCCCACCTCAATTTAAACCCGATATGCCATTAAGCTCTCAATTTAATCACAGGGTGACTGCGGCTCCTGACAATTAATTAAATATATGGGATCAAATTGTTCATGAGGTTATAAGATTATTTATTTTTTGAGGGGAAAAAAGAGTTTTTCAAAGTCCTTTCGACGACTGATTTCTTAATTTTTCATAAGTTTGCATAAAATATTGGAAATTAACATTTTGAATCAAGATAAAATCTTGATTCAAAGTGTATTGATTCAAACCTAGATTCATTATGATGCTACTACCAACAAGTGGTAGCATCATAATGTTTAAATTCTCGTGTAGTAGATGAATGTGTAGGAGTTTCATTGAATTTCTTGAAAAATATCATGTTTCAAAAAATAATTTATCATAATTGAGTTATTTTTGTTTCCTTATTTAATTTTTCTATTATTTATTTGCTTTTATTTCTCCTTTTGAAAAAATGATATTCCAATCGACTTTCTTTAGCCCAATATATTATTTGACTTAAATTATGTATTATTAATGAATTTATGATAGTTTTTACATCTTCATTAATGTAAATATACGTATCAATAGATAAATTTAAAAAATAAAATTTCAATAATGTTCCTACTATATTATTCGTTCAGATATCCTCTCGTCAAAAATACTTTCAAACGTTTTATAAAGACTCATTTTTAAGCTATCTCAATCCTTATAAAATATTCCCTTATACAATTTTACTCAAAATTGTAGAAGGGAATAGAGTAGGCTCAAAATATTTACTCATGTGGTTTGTCCAAATGGATATAAATTATCCTCTGTAAGTCTATATGAATTACTATCTGGATTCACAAGTACACCCATGTGTCCTTGAGATATCTTTGAAATGTTCTCCAATAGTTCGACCGAGAATTCAACCATGATTAGGTTATTAAAGTTCCGTTTGACTAAACCATTTCTGACCACAGATCTAATAATATTTAGCTACTATTTAAAATATAATTTGAAAGATCTTTAAAGAGTTCACAAGAGCCAGAAATGGAGGTATCTCAATTCATTTGAAGTCCATTTAACTAGTTACTATAGTTAGTCCTTTTTATAAAACCTCATTCAAATATAACGATTATATATTTTTTGCATACATTTATTGTATTTCTACGAAAACTTACAGCGCGATTTATTTAAAAGCAATATTTTTTTATGCACAAAACTACAGCAAATCGTTATATATTTTATTAGGCTGATCTTTTCAAAGACATATTATGCGCTAAAAAGATGTAAAGATAAACTGAGCTAACTAATACAGATTACATCACCCGAAAGGATGCTTTCAGGGCTTCACCTTAAGTATTCATAAATATGTCGCAGCTCAACCTGTTTCTAAAGAATTTTTTAATGAGAAATTCATTCTAAGAAATGCGTTTTTATTCCTTCTTACCGTTTACTATGCTTTTCTAGGGTGTAAACATTCTTTTCAAAACTAGGAACTGCCTATGAGGAGTAAACCTATAATTCACGTGTTGAAAAATAGCTTATTTAGCATTAAAATTCTAACAGACTGTCCACAAGCATCTTACAATGGGTCATTATGTGTGTCAAGCTCACTTTTTCACCGCCTTTTCTGTTCGACAATGTATGCCACTGATCTCTGATCTCATGAACCTACCGCTGACGATTGAACTAGCAAAACGAGGTCGAGTAGAAACGGTGTAACTAAGACAGAAAAACAGTAATGAAAGTGACATTGCTTAAATAATAATAGTTTTTTTTTTCGAGCGTAAAAGCGGTTATAAGTTTTTAAGTGCTTTCTCAGAACGTTTGCAAAGTTAGTTTTATTAAATATAGTTTTCTGATTTTGAGTAAATCATCTCTTTTTCTGTATAGGAAATCGTATTATTAGCTCATGCATGGGGATTAATGAAAGGGAAAATCTACTTTTACATGTATTTAAAAACAATCTTTCTTGACAGAATTTAATTTGCAAGAAATAATTTAAAAATTGTGTTTGTCATTTTTTTAAGTTTGCTTATAGTTAATCTTTTTCTTAATAGATAAACCATATAAAGCATAACCCATATAAATATATAACCCATGTTAAGCATAACCCATACAATACACCAATCCGTCTGACGAATTAACAGTTTAAATCACCAAATACTCACCATAAAATCCTAGTTTCTTTATACAAAATATGGACGGAAACATTAGGATTTGTAGAGAGAATGAAAACACATTGTCCTAAAATGTGGATTTTATAATAAAAAAATATAAGTTTTTTTATATCTGCAAATCTCAATATCTGTTACAATATATGTATGCATATAGTTAGTGTCATCCCGAAAAGTTAAGTTTATACTGCTTAAACGTGTGAAGTAAACTTCGTCTCTCTCTCTAAGAGGATTTTCATTGTTCGTGTTGAATGTATACATATGAAATTAACTTTGATGAGGAAGCCATTTAATATAAATTTAATATTTATGAAGTTCAAGATTTTACATATAATTTATCAAATTTCTCATTTATTGTTATGAGATAATGTTGCAAGAATATTAAAAAAAAATCTTCCAAAAACTGAATTCAATATTTTTTCCTTCCTTAAAAAGTAAAAAAGATAAGAAGCTTAAAATGAATGGGATATGTTTTTTGTTTCTTAAAAATGGGGGATATTTTTTAATAAAAACAGACAGAGTACTTGAACTAAAAACATCTAATTTAATAACACGTTAAAAAAACTTTACAAAAAGTTTATCAAATTATTTAAAGAAAATGACGTGATCGTAATAAATGATTTTGCATGACATTGAAACTGTAATTTTATAGATGTTGAAAGAATTCACGCTTTTTTTGTATTAAAATTATATTTATAAGTTAAGAATGTTTTAATCGTTAAAAAGAAACCTGTTTTGATTTGAAAATTTGCTTAAAGATAAAAACTAAAACAGATTGTTTTGAAAAAAAATTGACTTTGATAGAATTTATTTAATTGACATGCAATGGTCATGTTACTGTAATAGATATGTACTGATAAAGGTTATTTATTCTTTTCCAAAATTTCATTCTTATTACTGATATAAAATAACACAATCTTGGCTTGAATTTCAAATTAAACACTCTTATTAAAAATATCAACATAGAATTTTCAAATGATTCACTTTAATCTGACAATTACCTTAATTTTTTTTTGCAGTGGGACATGGTTTGCGATGATGCTCATTATAATAGTTTTGTTCTAACTATGTATAATGTTGGTAGCATTATTGGAACTCCTATATATGGTGCTTTATCAGACAAGTAAGATATGATTTTTATTTTATAATTTGTTTTTCAGAATCTTTTTCTTTCCAGTTTGTAATATGTCCAAAAAAAAGGTAGCGTGAATTTAAAAAAGAAATAAGGAAATAATAAAAAAATAAGATAAATGCCATAAAAAGTACACGAAGTATTATATTTACAAAGTAAACAATTGAAGGTTTGAAAATAGTTCCTGTTATGGAGGCTTTTCTTTTTCAAAACAAGACGTAAATAAACACTGCACGAGTTTCAAGTCATGCCTGAGTGATATGAATTAACAGTTGAGAACCATTGTGTTTAATCTTAAGAAATAACAACTGCACAGAATAAAATTCTATATGTTTAAAAAATATATAAAAAACCTGCATTTCAATTTCTAATTATTTTAAAAATTTCAAACTAGATACAGAGATTATATTATATACTTTTTATTATACTCTCAAATTTAAATGTGAGGTTGTATCATAGTCTTGGATTTGTGTTTAAATATTTACGTGTTCTTAATTAAGAAAAATTTTAGAAGTATCATTTGTTCAATTTTCAGTAAAGTTAAGACAATCGCTTTGTATGGATTTTATTTGTATAATTTGTTGAGGATAAAATATTTAGGAACTGTGTAAAATATGAAACAAAATCAATATCAGAAACATTTAAAAATGCTTTTTTTTAAACATATTGTCAGTGATTTTGAAATGCTAAATAAAGGATTCATTAAAATAGAATTTCTTGCTTTTATTTACATTGAGAAGTATTCAAATTTTAATTTCAACCAAATTTTTATTTTAAAAAGTGCACATGAAAAGGGGTAGGAAAAAATGAAATTATATTAAAAAATTATAATATGTAACATCTCTCTCTCTCTAGAGAATTAAGCTCATCTTCTAAAGTAAGTTAAAACTAATCTAGTGATATCTTAAATATGGTGATACAATACAGTACAAAACGTAGCTCAGAAGTATTTGAAACCAGTTTAATGAAGTATAAGAAAATTAAATTAAATGTTCATAAAACTATTGATGTTTATCAAATAATTTAAGAGAATATGCAAAAATATATCCAGAAAAATAAATAATCACGAGTCTGAAAACAGAAAGAGGGCAAAGAAACGACATTGAAATTGGATTTAAATGAACTGCCGATATTTAGGTTAAGACATGGACATGTGCTCAAATATGTAAGCGTTTAGATATGTTTGCACGAGATACACAAAACACGTTTGTTGTCATAAAATTGTTACAAAGTTTACATGACAATTGTTACAATGGTTGCATGCTAAGACCTTCCTACGCATGTATTAAGTGTATTTAATTATACAGATCTCTTTAGAATTTCTGAAAGTTACAAGGAAAACGTTTATAATGATTAAAAGTCAATGTGTATGCAAAAAAAATGCAAGGCATTTTAATGATTTCAACGTTCAATATGGGTTTTAAGGTAGGAAAGAAAGGAATTTGTGCTATGTGAATGGGAGTATAATAACTTATCTTATTATATTTCAGTGTTGTTTTAAAGCCCTTTCACTCCTTACAGAATTCTAGATCTACTCCTTAAGGATAATATAGAGTTAATTAAGTCCTCAAACGTAAATATAAATTACAAATCTATTAAAAAGATACGACAAAGGAATGCATAAACTATTTCTATTGTATGCACGCAATAGCTTTTAATGATAACCAGTCATGCGAAGATAAATCAAATTGCTTAAATTACCAATCATTTGACGAAATAACTGAACATGTTTATAAAAAGGAAGTGACATAAATGCATACAATGTATTATTGTAATGTTTTTTGAAGCACAGCATTTTAATAACCGATAATGATCTTTTGACTTGCACATTACAATGTCGGAAATTATCAAGACACAATTTTTCGTGATGGAACTCACTCTATATGTGCGTAAAAAGCAAGAATTATTATATTGATGCTTAAAAATCTCACATTTTTCCTTCCTTTTTTATTTAAGTGAGATTACTTAAGGAAAAATTATGAGAGATAGCTACACTCTATTTGCAACATTTCTTTTTTTTTCCTGTTACAGTCTCCTCAAATATATGAAAAGAAAACAGTATAGATATAATTATTCTTATGCAATGGTCCTGAATTATTTAAAATTGTTTTAATGTATTAAATAGCATAACTTTAAGCGTAATATTTAATCTTCTGTCAATGTCAAGATAATCTTCCTTGTAATTATTATATAACTAAGAAATAATTGTATCAAATACTAAGCAATTCCATTAACACGTTTTCTTTCGTCAAATAAATTACATTTCAATTAAATTTTGGAAAAAGTGATGTCAATATGCGAAATTTGTTGGGAAATAAGACCGGTTCTTAGCGAAATTCTATATTTGTCCTTCATTTCGAATTAACGAGCTTATTTGGGGTCTTTTATTATTGAAAAAGACCGAATGTTTTGATTATTCTCAATAATTACCATGGCAAAAACATTTATTTCTCTACATTTTTTTAAAAAGCTTTTTTTAAAATGTAATACAGAAAACAGCGTTAGTTTTAAAGATATAGAATTTTAAAAAGGGAAAAAAGATTTTTTAAAAAATCCTTTGAAAGTTTTTTATTTGTTTTTTTTTTCAATTCTACTTATCACAAATAATCAACTGACTGGACCAAATAATATGCTATTTTAATGCTTTTTTTTAAAAAGAATATTTCAAAAGTCATTAAATGCACGTGTTTAGACTTCCAGTATTTGGAAGAACTCCAACTTATGTTTGAGCTATTCAAGATAAGAATTGGGGGAGCTGGAATATTACATTTGATTTGCAATCTTATAAATCTCACTAATATATTTCCAGATGCTATAATAAGACTGCAATAAATGCTTTAATAAAGTATACCCAAAAATTTCATACTACACAGCAAAATACTTACTATATATTTCATTCTAGTCAACATAAATAAAGAAAATATCTAGAAATCAATTTGGATAAAGAGATAAATGCTTTTGTAAATTATTTGGTACCAGGAACATATAAGATACCTCAACTGATCTCATTGTATAGAAAAAATTAAAATGTATTTATGATCTACGAACATCTCTGATTTTGAAGTAATTATTCTAATTTGTGTAATTTAAATATTAAATTGCATTCAAAAACATTGAAAAAAAAATGTTTTTTTTTTAGTAAAATCTGAATCTGTTAAAAATGAGTTTTTAAATTAACCTGGATATCTCATGTCCCTCACCTATGTCATCAAAATTATGTTTCCTAGTGTTAAGGAACTGGATGGAACTAGAAACACCTTTTTAGGTACAAAATTGTTTCCACAATAAATTCGTGGAACAGTTATAAATACATATATTTTATCATATTACTTAAAATTATGAAATTCATTCAATAGTTACAATTCCTTATTGAAACACACAAAAAATCAATTTCGCATTAAAATACATGAAGGGTAATCTAAGAAAAATTATAGTCAAGGGAAAGATTATCTGATTTTGAAGGAGATGAGCTTTCATACTTTTCTCTATGTAAAAATATGATAATAATTTCGAAAGATTTCATTTTCGATTAACAAGATTTAAGATTTCATCTTATAGCGTAACATAAGCTAAAATAGAATTGAGACACTGCATGAAAGAAAATATTGACCTCCCATAAGACAAAAGCTCTCTCTTTTAATTGTTTATTATTTTAATTCATTTACTTCAGAATTTCTTAACCTATGGTTCTCTTGATTTTGAGCAACATCGATGAATCCTCCAAGTTATTAACCATTCATTCGTTGGAAATTACAAAGAATAAATAAATACAGTAATCCATCATTATATTATTAAAAAAATATATATCGTGACTTATACGAATTTAATTCGTTCTTTTCTGTGTATCCTAAAACCCATGTTCTTTCATCTTACGGGAGCCAATTAATCGGTTCCCAGATTTAAAAAAATTGGAAGAAATTGCACTTATGTTTCAAAAGTACATATTTTTATTAGTGAAATCATTAATTTCAATTATTTTTGTAAATATTTATCATTATTTAAGAAAATAGTATTTTTTTTAAAAATGTTTTATAGTTTGATTTTTTATTTATTTATTTTTTTGGTTATCGTTAATTATTTTTATTTATTTCTTAAATAAGGAAGTTTACTCAAGACTTTCGAATGATAACTGAGTTTGTCGTTTCCTTGGCAGCTTTCAAAAATGATTAATTTTATTTACTGTTGAAGGTTCCCTCGACCCAGGAAATAATTTCTAGATTTGGATTGTTAGTGTTAATTTTTCCAATTTTCATAAATACTGCAAACATTTTCTTATCATATTATTTCTAATTTCCTCTTTTTCGTTCTGAGCTTTTTTTATTCTCAGAGGATATTTGTTTCGTTTACTTGCTCTTTTTCCTATTAATTTCTTCTCGATTCTTATTTTTTCAGTGGTTAACTAATGTATTGTATTCCTCTGTCATCTACACCTATATATGCTTTATTAACTACTTCAATAAACACGATCTTATACAGAAAAACAGTGGCTGGCCTTGTCACGTGTTCGAGCGCAGTACACCTAGAGACCCGCCGTGTAGGGCAGCGATGCACGTTAAATCTGTCGAGAGCTTAAAAGTCCTCCCGTTGGTGTGGTAGTGAGGAGAGGGGGTGCCAGCTCAGGTGTCGTTCGCGTCACTTGACCATGGTTCAAAATTACGTGGTCCGTCGGCAAAAGCCCTCGTGTAGCTGAACAATGCGACGTTAAGGGGACAAAGTACGATTCAAATGACAAAAATCGGTCAAAAAATCAAATCTAATTTATATAGCCTAAATTATTCTTTATATACTTTTCTATAACCTCACGAAATTTGAAAGCTGTAAACTTAAAAAACGCAGAATTATGATAGATTTTACGTTCGTTTTTATTCACATCCCTATGGTAAATCAAAACTTTAAAAACTGACGTATCTCAGAAAGATAAAATAACTAGTTTGACTTCATTTAAAATGCTAAGGCTTTTTTTCTATTGTGCCTAATGTTTTGAATTTTTTTTACCTATTGCTAATAATATGTGTAACAAAAGTTGGTATGCATTTTTAAATCAAAGCAATACTTATTTTTAAAAAAAAATATTTGAATTCAGAGTTTATACATTTTTAAAGGAATTTTCAATAAGAATTCATAAAAAGAAGTATTGTGCGAATACCAATCATGTTATAGCAAAACTCATACCAACTTTTGTTATACATAGTGTGACGTACATGTAAATCAAATTTTATTAATGTAAGTCAACTTTTGTAGGAGGAGTAGCATTTTAAAATCACTTCACAAATTTTAAGTTTTTTCCTTAAAAAATTGAATGGCTAGCTTTTTATGAAATTTTGGGCACAAAATCTGTTTTACATAGTATACACACATATGAGGCAACAAAAAAAATTTTGAAATTCCTTAAATTAAAATTTTTTGCATAAATCGTACCATGTCCTCTTAATATTCATTCATTCACTCACTACACAGAAAAACAAACGAACGAATTTTATTACGTCATTTCTTACTTTAAAAACCTGCGTAGGGTGCGTAAGGCGAAGCATTTTAGAATTTATAAATTAATGCAAAATAAAGTCTTTATGTACGTGTTAGTACGTTGAATATTTCATGAGTTGAAATACCTCTATAAATTCTTATTATTTGCACCAAACTTGTCGACTTTTTATACATACCTACTTCTGCCAACAGCGTTTAAGTAACCACATTTTAAATAAAAGTTACATTCTTTTCCATTTGATTATAAAAAAATATAGTATTTATCATAGGCAATAAAATGCAAAATAAAAAATTGTCATGTAATAATTAAAAAACTTATTTTTTATTTTATTTTAGCGCATTCACTTTTAGAAAGTACAATAGAAATTGAGAATCATTATTTTACTTGCATAGATGTTTTTATTCAAATTAAAATAAAATTTATTTTCTATCGCAGTTTTTACATTTTATCGAAAATCCATTCCTTATTTTGCTCCTCATAATATTGCTCTTTGCATGTCCTGTTGTCTCTGATATTTCTCTAAAAATAGCGTGAAGAAGGAATCAGGCTCAGAGAAATTTCTCGAATTTTTTTTTTTTTTTTTTGTTAAACAGTTCCATCAATTGACATTTCAGTAATATGATTGTTCTTTTTCTCTTCTTTCTTCAGATTTAAGGAACAATCTCTTTCGTTTCTGTCCCCTACGTGAAATTACAATGTTCTCTTCCTACTTAATCGGGTTGAATCACTCTTAGAATTTTTTTTTCTCCATCTATTTCAGAGCAAAGCTAGTTTACATTATTTATCTCTTCCATCAATTTCCCCGTGTAGGGGAGCGATGTACGTTAAGTCTGTCTCGAGAGCTCAAACATCTTCCCGTTGGTGGGATGTCGTAGTTAGAAGAGGGAGTGCCAGCTTAGGTGTCATCCTCGTCATTTGACCATTGTTCAAAATTTCGAGGTTCGTCACCAAAAGCCCTCGTGTAGCTGAACAGTGCTATATTAATATTCACTCGCTCACACCAGCAATTTCCTTTGAATTGATATTTTAAAGGCAAATTTTTGAATTAATGTTTGAATAGTCCTCTAATAACAAAATAAAAAAAATCATTACTAGGCTAACTATTTTTAATTTGTTTATTACCCAGCTTGTAGCCTATTATTTTTACAAATAGAACAAACGACGTCACAAATATTTGTTGTGATTGTTGTTTCATCTCTAGGGTTACCACCAGCCGGCACTCTACATTTGGTATGAAGCAAACTTTATATAAGCACATAATAGAAACTGTACATAAGCATAGCCGAATGACATTCTCACGGAATACTTGGAAGTTTGAGATTTTAATGCAGATAAATTTATAAAATTTCATAAATTTTCGAGGAA
The DNA here is from genome assembly GCA_019973955.1 of Trichonephila inaurata madagascariensis. Taxonomy (NCBI): domain Eukaryota; kingdom Metazoa; phylum Arthropoda; class Arachnida; order Araneae; family Nephilidae; genus Trichonephila; species Trichonephila inaurata. The sequence goes on along the minus strand of BMAV01008719.1, from coordinate 792,997 downwards.
TCGAAAGATTGCTCATGGTAGATAACGAGTATATATGATTATTCGAAAAAAAATGGAGAAACAGAGGTACTTATTGGAAAATTAAGTAAATACATATTATAAAAAAGCTGTCGTGCAGTAAGAGTTCAAGAAAAATGCAAACTTGAATTTGACAGTTTTGACTAAAGTTTCAAAAGAGGTCATTGGACCCCTCTGGTAGGTTTAGTGTTAATATCAGTTGATAAATATTTTATACGATACAAAAAGTTATTTTTATTATGAATATGTAACATATATGTATAAAAAAATGAGTAAATGTCATAAATATCATCATAGAAATTTCTTGACGCCAATGAAATTAATGTCAAATTTGCCACAAATTGAAATTTAATGATATTTGTGCATTACTCCAAACATATAAAAAGCGTTCAAGTAGATGAAAAAATTATTTTTATGAAAAAAAAAACACTCTTTTGAGAACCCAGGAAAAAGAAAAACGCATCTCAAGTAATAAGTCACTCTAATAAAATGAGCATGAACCCAATAAAATCATTAAAGTTGAAAAAGTAACAATGAAGGAGATTTAAAATATTAAAATAATAATTATTTCAAAAGAACCTTAAACTTTTTTCAATTAGCTTGAATACAATTTTCCATACGATTTTTCAACCAAGACCTCAACTATTATTTTTGTGCTAACTACTTGGAAACTTTGCATATATTTATAATAGAAATCAGCAATATATATATATATATATGTGTGTGTGTGTATGTGTGTGTGTGTGTGTAATAATTCCCTCTAGAGTATCCTTTTTATTAACTCTTTGTACTAATATTTAAAATAACTTTATTTCTTTAGTTTAAAAATAGCATTGTAATCTTAATCGTAATCGGATAGTCCGAAATCCCTGTCCCGCCCATTCTATCCAATCAGAACTACTATTACGTAATAATCACGCACTTGCACTGCTGATATAAAAGCAAAAATCTTGTGTTATCGTCCTCTTTTCTCTGCTTGCCTTCCTCATGTAATTCAGCCGGCTGCCACGCGTTCTGTGTTTGTCTTTGTTTGTGTTGGGTCCGTCAAGATGTCGCTTCTGTTATATGTATCTGCTTACGTGTTTTTAACAAATAGATGTAAAATATAAAATGACTGACCGGTTACGCTATGTGTGCTTCAAAATAAAAGACGAAACTCAATTCTCAAGATGTCTTCAATAAATCAGATATGACAACAAACCAACACCGGCCGACGCTACTGCAATACTTCACATATATATATGTATATGTATGTATGTATTTATATATAAATGCTGACATTTATCCTAACTGCTACATTAAATACTATTATAACTAAGAAAATATTTTTACCATTCTTTTAGCATGGTAAAATTTTAGTACGAATACTTCGATATTTGTATTCTCGTATTTTTGTCTGGTTTTAAAATCTCTGAAATAGGAAACATAAACAACTCAACATTTTAATTCGTATCTATATTAATTATCATTCTTTATTAAAAGTTATGCTGTAGAAATAGGCTAATTAAAAATATCCAAAATTTACGCAAGATATTTTATAATAAACCATGTTACGTTAGTTCGGTCGTGAGTGAAAGCACATAAATAAAAATGACTGTTCCAGTTATAATCAGAAAAACTAGTTCATCACAAATTCATTGAGTTTAGGCAGAAAGGGTTTCCGTTAATTAGCTACATCCTTTCAAAAAAAGGAAGTGCAATGGGGTTTCAAAAATCCAAAAGCTTTATAAATAGTTTAATTTAAAAAATGTAAATATCAATTTTTTTTTTTTTTTTGATGAAAGAAATATTTTAGGACACAGGCAACAAGTAAAATTTTTTAAAAAAATGCATAAGCCTTTTATTCAGCTATATTAGATAAAATATTGGGTGTCAAAAAAAATAAATTCAAAGAATATTGGTAAAGAAATAGGTAATTACCAACGAGAAGTAATGCTTATTAAAGCTACTTTTCTGATGAGAATTACTCATTCAAACTTGAGAATAATATGCTTGCCTTTCACGATAGTTTACTGTTTTCAAACTAAATAATATAAAAACATTGAAAAATTTGGAGCAAATTAAAATAGAGAAAGTGCTTTTGTTGAGGAATACATGCGTTGAAAGTATTAAAAATCTCTCGGCTAAGGAAAAGATAAATCATCTAAAACATTATGTATTTCTCTAACAAGATACAACAATAGAGTAAACAACATCAAGTGATCAGTAAGTTAGAGGTAGAATGTTGACAAATTGCAAAACAAATTTCAATAAACATGCAAATTGTTGCTAGAAGGGTGGACTTCCATTCACACACTTAACTTCTTTGTCACGGTTTGTCCTCCGAGCCACAATTCAGGTTTGCTTGATGGGAAAAAGATCAGGGGACACTGATTGCTTGGAAAGCACAGAAGTGTCTATTTGAGGATTGTTGGGTAATGCTTGCCATGTGGTTGGGCATTATTTATCAATAATCACTGATATACAATGGGTACCAATGACATTCATTGACACCCTGAGTAAAGAGTAATGCTGCCTGCCCCAGAATGTCATTCATATATCATTGAGAAGTCATAGTGTCAACAACACGGGCAATTAAAATTGGCTGTCGTAGGCGATTGTGCCCCAAATCATGATCCGTTTTACCACGTGTTAAGGCATTCCACTGATGATGTGATCGGATTGCACCTGTTGCCTTATCGATGCAAAACTCACACTAGACGCTTTTTATTGCTGAAGCTTAAGCATGGCTCTTCGGACCTCGTGCGTTTTGTGTTGCATGTAGTTCAGTTCCAACAGCATTATGTTAGTGCTGGTGGGTCAATATCGGTCTTCTGAACGGGTTTTTGACGGTTAGCAGTCATTGCTACTCAACCGATGAATAACGGCTTTGGTAGATGTATGAAAATCTATGACGTCTTGCACATAGTAGAACACCTCGCTGAAAGTGGGCTACAGGATCTTTAACATCTGGATGCGTTTGTCCATGTGAGTCAGTCCCTGTGAACTTACTCGCATTCTTCGAACGTGACATTTATTCTTCTTACAGCTATCTTTGTCACGTACACCTTGGACTCGTGTAGGTAACTGTTCACTGCGATACGACGGACAAACCAACCTGCCTTTCGGAGTTCGATCACATAAATCCTCCTAAAGTCGTCGATATTCTACAACTCCCTCCACTGGAGGTGATCAGGCTTCTTTACGATGAGAAACAGCTTCGTTAACAGGTATCCATAACCAAATGAGCTGCGCGATTATTTCAGAATCTTCCAACTCTTCCCTTAATATTGTACCTGTCAAGTGCTGGAAAGCTGTGACCTCCGGATAACTTACATAAGTTTGTGAGATATGTAAATAATTTGCTTCTTTTTCTTGTTTGTGTTACATTTCTATTTTTGTGTTGTGTATTATAAGTATATAAAGATATAACTTTAAGCATTGTTTTAGTAAAATTTTAATTAAAATTTAACCCATTCATTCACTTAATTAAAATTTAACCCTTCATTCGTTTAATTAAAATTTAATCCATTCAGGTTCATTTTATTTCTGGATTATGAATTCAAAAATGTCAATTTTTTTTATGCTTAGTTTCAAACATACGTATCTTTTGAAACATAATAGCACGATTCGCATACAAAATTTCCTAAGAATTATTGTAAAAAAAAAAATTATTTAAATAAATGAGTAATTTACCTGTAAAGTTGGCTTTCTGAATGGCAGAAATCATTAAACTTTGGAGTCAATTCACACTAACTTTCAATATAAAGCTTAAAATACCTAGCTTTTATCTTGAATTACAAATTTTATTTACATCTTTTGCGTTTACAAAATGATTATGAAATTATTAATCAAAACTTGATCGTGTATGATAAATGCGAAAACATGGTATTGCACATAACCCAACATGGTACAGTTTGGGCAGTAGAACCTTGTTTCACTTCCTACTTTCGTCCATTTACTGTCTCTCTTTGAGCAGCAAATAATACACTGTCATGTTAGATTAGTTTTCTTCTCTGTTGGGAAAATGAATTTAACAAAGTGTCTTTCAGAAAAGCTTGATGAGGGGTGCTCAGCAGAAAGACGTCCTTTTTTTTGCATAAAATCCCACCAAATGGTACTTTTTAACTATTTGAAACCACATAACCAACCATAATTCGGAAAAGACCGATTGCACAGTGTAAATTTTCACAGTGCCCAAACTACACTCGAGATGTGCCAGAATGGTACGTTTCGCCTGCCCAAGCTCAGCTCGGGAAAGGGTTAAAGCCTTTATAAGAGAAGTATATGAAAAAAAAATCATTTGTGTCAGAAGTTAAATAGCCCCATATTGTACCTATTAGAAGTATATTTTTTTCTTCGTTCATATTAATGGATTTTTTTAAAAAAAAATATGCATAGGTTATTGCTTTATAGATATTTTTTGGAATATAAATTGTTGCTAAAATAAATTTCTCTTTTTCAGAATTGGACGCAAGATTACATTTTTCATAACTATAATAATAACAGCCGTATCATCTATAGCATCAGTACTAATGCAGGATTTCACAGCATTCGTCGTTATTAAAACCATCAATGGAAGCCTTATGCCTTGTGTCTTTCAACTACCTTATATTATAAGTAAGATTATTACGTAATATATTCTGCAATTATCATAACTTAAATTATATGGTAAGAAAAAGTTATATGTTTAATGCATTCTTATATATTCTGCCTTGTTCATATCACTTACTCCAAATTATCTATTTTAATTTGTTTTTAAAATAAATTTTTAAATCGAAATTTTTCTTCCAAATTCCGAATGCAAAATTATGTAATCTATATGTGTTGAATATAGTCTTACACTCAGGATCTTTTGAACCTATTAAGTAATTTATTATATAAGAAATAAGAAAAAAAATCTCAAATTGAAGAAATTGTTATTAATTCTCGTGTGTGATATGTTAGCAATACCATTTGAATTATTCATGGATTAGAAACACAGTTTTAAACAATAAAATTCAGAACACGAACGCATACGTGCTTCGGAAACATTTTAACAAAAACTGATTGAAACACTTGTTACACATTCATACTTTGTTGTGCTTTCATTTGGATCATTTGACATAATTAAATTTTGATTTTAAAAAATCTACTAAAGGCTTTGATTTGCATTTTGAAAAATCCGCGTTAAAATCCCCACTAAAAAGAGTTGGTCCGGCTTCAGTGCAGGCAACTAAATTTTTGTCAATGAATTTGATTATTTTCTCTACACTTTGATTTGGTGAAATATAAATAGTAACCAACATTAGAATTATTTGTTTACTTTCTGCTCTACATTTCGAGACACAAATTCCTTCGATACATGACTCATTAAACCCAAATGATTCAGTAGTATTGTTACGAGTATTTTTGTTACCATTCAGTAGTATTGTTACCATTGTTACGAGCGTTACAAACCCGAGCGTAACAATGCTTGGCTTTTTAAAACGCATCACTCAAGTTCACTCTCCAGCTAAACGCGCCTAAAAATGTTATCACTTCAAAAATTAAAATTGCTCTTCTGGATTGTTATAAAATATGCAAATAATTTGTTTGACGGTCAAAAATTTTGTGAACTTTTATTAAAGCCAAATTTTATTGCTGTTCAATTTGCATGATTTTCTTCGTAGTTCTGGAAATTGTGGCTCCAGAGATGAGAACTCGCCTGAATGGAATTGTGAATCTGGCTTGGACAGTTGGAGTTTGCATTTTACCTGTATTGGCGTACTATTCTAGGACCTGGGTTACTCTTGGTCTTCTCACGTCCTCAGTGACTGTAGTGTTCTTATTTTACTACACGTAAGTTTTTTTCTCTATCTAATGTGCTTCTAAAAATGATCTCAAATTAAAAACGCTAGCAATAAACTTGAGTATGAGCCAAAAATTATTTATTTTTCACAAAGTGTCACAATAACAGCCATACTTTGATAAAATAATAATCAAATACCCAGGTTTTTATATTTACTAGTAGAAAAAAAATATTGCCACGTTAATCAACCTTTTAGGTAATCTAAATTGCTTTAAGCTATTAGATATTGCACGGTTGAGAGAATAAATGATTGGTAAAATTTAATAGATAATTCTCATCGTAGTTACAACTTGTTTAAATTTATTTTTCTAAGGAGATTATGATAAAATTAAACTATGTAAAGACTAAAAGGAAGCTAATAAAATTTAGCATTTGATATACAAAATGTGTTTCCTGATAGATTCTTTTTTAAAAATAAACTTCTTCACACCAAAAATGATTCAGCGGTAAAATGAATTAAGGTATCCGACTACTTTCGGAACCTTGATTTTGCAAAAGCGTATAAAAGGATAATATTTATGGTATTTAGTATCCCTTAGATTAAAAAACGTATATAAAATTGTTTTAAGAATATTATTACAATAAAAAATTATTTAAGTACAATATTTTGACAAAAAATGAACATAGAATGATAAATTTTTAAAATATTCTCCTTTTATGAAAAATGCTTCTATTATAATAATATTTTGCCTGTACATAGCTCAGACCTCTGTACAGAGGCTGAACTAAAATTTTTGAAATATATAACTTAGAAGTGGATTTATCCATATTTTATTACAACAGAGGGGAGAAATTTTAAGAAAAAAATGCCGATAATTATTTCAGTTGATGGTAACTCTGAAAATAATGTGAATTTTTCAAAAATCCCACTTCCGAATCTCTGGAGAAGTCTTTACTTTATATAAGTAAAATATTATTATTATAGAAGCGTTTTTTCTAAAAGGAGAACATTTTGAAAAAAGGTTATTCTAAGTTAATTTTTTGACAAAATATTGTGTTTAAATAAATTTTTTTTTCACATAATCTCCTTAAAACAATTTTATACATGCATTCTTATCTCAGTGAAACTAAATATCATGAAAATTATCCATTTATGCGCTTTTTTAAAATCACCGTTCCGAACGTAGTCGGAATCTTAAAGCTAATACGTGTTTTGTGAATAAAGTCTAAAAGTAAAATTTTATCTCTTTTTTATCCCTGACACATTTTACGGATTAATTTTAAAGTAAATTAATTTAATCAAATTTAATCATTGCATTGTCCTGCAATGGCAATACATCTGCCAAGATTAAAAATAGTCTCATGTTTATACTATCTTTGTTGAACGTTTTCAATTGTCGATTTATACTCAACTCGGTCTCGTAATTTTGAATAAAGGCTAAATTACGGGCATTAGCTTTCCCTCCACTTTGAACTACCAAGTTATGTCAAGGTGTAGACATTGAGCTTCGATATAATTAAATTGTAAGAACCCTGTTGCATTAAGGGAGAATGAACCATGCCTTTAAATGTGCAGTGGAAAGCAAATAAGCAGTTAGAAGATTTATTTTTTATCTTAGATTCACAGTATTTTTGAAACAGTTTTCTAAGAGTGTATTATAGTCACTTTGACTCATTAAAAATTTTACATGTTATGTATATCTAATCTCAAGTATAATTTTGCATGATACATATTCTATATACTTTATAAGATACATACTATGTTATCCAATGTTCATGATACTTTACACGATTTACACGTTGTTTTTTTTTAGCTTCCTTCCGGAATCTCCCCGTTGGCTATTGTCAGTGGAAAGATATGAAGAAGCTGCAGATATACTTTGTAAAATTGGGGAAAAGAATAATCAAGTAGCGGAAAAAAGTGATCTGCTTCAAAAGCTTGAGGTATTTATTACACGGTTACTGCAAAAGCAGATATGAATATTGGATAACTAAATTGTCTACTAAATAATAGGGACCAGAATTAGGAACAGTTTTTCGGGTTCTCATTATTAGCATCATATTGTGCCTTCAACAGATGTATGAAATATGTTATTATCTGATCACAAAGAATAGCATATCTATCTTATTCAAGACTTATTTCAATTTAATATAACCAACTCTATTTGCATAAAGCAAGTTCCATATTCCTCATCCTTTAATAAAGCTTGGAGCTTAGCTTTTACTTATGCTAAAAATATAAATTCAAAAATTCTTCTACGAAGTTCTTGAATGAACACATTAGAGTTCTAATTTTACTAACCCCATCATTTATCTCTCAGTTATAAAAATCAAGATATATTACTTCATATTAAGCAAACATAAAAAAAATCTTATGAATAACACCTTGTAGCATACTTTTTAAGCATATAAATGCACGAATTTAAATGAATTTTACTACCTTGGATTTCGGATGACCTTGTACAAGTATTCTTTTCGCGAATCCGGTTTCAATAGCGCACATTGCTGGTTGTTACATTAAAATTTCTCGTATTTTGCACTTGAGAAGGATGATATGGTTACACATTTTTAGTTTTCACTTTAGAATTTCCCCTAATGGGGGGGGGGAGCCTTTACGGTCTTCAAACGAACGGAACGTGGTAATTGGCAAGCACATTTACAAAGCTTTATTACCGAAATGCACAATTTATGTGCGTGCTTACGCTGTCGACACTAAAAATATGCACCTTTATTTAAAAACATAGGTTAATCTTCCGATCAATACTTTTACAGAAATTTAATTGTATGTTCTCTGACCTTTGAATAAGGCTTTGTATTTATTTTAATAATTTTTCGAATACAATTTGCCTTTTTTACATATATTCATTTACACTGCTGGCCACCGTAAATGCAACATCCTGAAGGAAGCATGCAAATAACATGAAATTTACAACATGCATTAGCGGAGGTGAGATATGCAAATGATTAGAATTTCAGCGCAGACACACATCACGCGCGCCTGTGGCGCCACCTCAACGTGCTATTTAAGGCTTGGAGATTTCGACGATTTCAAGTTCGGCAATTGTATTTTTCTTGTTTTTTTTTTTAAAAAAAAAAAAAAAAAACGATCAGTTATGTCTCGAAGAAAACAGCCATCAGCTTTTGATCAAGTATCCGAGTTTGACAGAGGAAGGATAGTGGCCTACTGAGATTGTGGATTATCTTTCAGGAAAATCGGTAGTCATGTTGGACGAAACCAAACAACTGTCGCATCTACCTCAGTGCACCACTTCACGTGAGGACAGTCAAATTGTGCGCATGGCAGTGACGGATCGCTCAGTCACATCACGAACCATAGCACAGCACATTGAGCCTGTAACGCATCATTCAGTGTCTGCGCGTACCATTCGACGCCGTTTACAGCAGAGTGGTCTGTGCGCAAGACGTCCATTGCTTGGTCTACCCTTGACGCAGAACCACAGACGTCTCCACCGTCAATGGTGCGATGAAAGAAGGATGTGGGTGGCAGGATGGAATGAAGTTGTCTTTACTGACGAGTCACGCATCTGTCTGCAACACCACGATGGTCGGGTTCAAGTCTGGAGACACCGTGGAGAGAGGATGCTTAACAGCTGCGTTATGCACCGCCACACTGGTCCTTCACAGGGTATTATGGTATGAGGCGGTATTGAATATCACTCTCGCACTCCTCTAGTACGCATTGCCGGTACTTTAAACAGCCAGCGCTACATCTCCGAGGTGTTGGAGCCAGTTGTCCTTCCTTACCTTCAGGGCTTGACCACAGCCATATTTCAACAGGATAATGCACGACCACACGTGGCACGCATTCTCTTTGAATCAATGCCGAGGCGTGTGACAGCGGTGATCTCCAACAATAGCGGCTACTCTGGCTACTGATTCTGGCGGGGACCGCACTTCACAGAAGTCTATAAATTTAATCACATTTGATACTTGGTCAACATGTTATCTACAAAATAAATTTTGTTGTGCTATCTCCTGTCTTTCTTGGTGTTGCATTTATGGTGGCCAGCAGTGTAGTTGAACTAAACTTTATTCGACTTTGGAATCCATTTGTTTAAATTATGTCGTATATTTCACGAAAAAACGAAAAATGTGAATCTTATTTAAACTACCATTTTACTTTGATTTTTGCTGTTTTGTTACATTTTTATAACCATAAACTGTCTTTCAAACCGTTCATTATAATTACGAGAAAACTTTGCTTACGGTAGTTAAAGAGGTTAAGGCGAATGTTTTATAAATTTTCTATACACGAAATTCAATAAATTACCATTGATAAGCACAATTACAATTACGTATCTATAATTCTTTATAAAAATTTTATGGACAGGACAAAAGTATATGACATTACTATATCTTTTATTTTACACTTCGCAACTAAATCTTTCCGTTTAAGAAAAAACCTTGAACTCAAAATTTGAAGTACATGTATTTCACATTCATTCAGTAAATCGTTTCGAACACTAATGTAATGCTTATTTGAAACGGAACAAAAGATTAATATGTTTGCATAAGACTCTCTCTTAGTAACGGTATTTAAGGCAGGAAAAAAATTTAAAACTCATGTTCTGATAAGATATAGTTATAAACTTAAATATTTTCAAACTATTGAAAATATTTTCTCTTAGAAATTAGGAGAGAAAATGAAAAAAGAGAGAACTTTGGACAACGTACAAAATTCTTCAATGGACTTATTGAGGTATCCTCAACTCAGAAAAAAGTTCATCATAATTACATTTTGCTGGTAAGTAAGATTTGAATCTATAAATATGAATTGTGTGTGTGTTGATTAAAAATAATACAAGCATAAGCTGGTTCAATTTTGCTGCTATTTTTAGTCTACTTATTGTCATTGTAGTCAGTTTTATCTCAATGTATTCCAATGCCTTAAATAAGTGACATTTTAAAAGTTTCACGAAATGGACAAATATTTTTTCAAATATCATATGTGTTATTATTTTAAGGAATAAAACTCATTTCTTTTTCTATCTATCTAATTATCAATATACAGTCGGACCTCTATTTAATGAAGTCGCTGAAGCCCCCAAAATAGTTCGTTAGGTGAAAAATTTGTTAAATAGAGATTTATTTTCAATATACTTTATGTGCTAGGATCCAAAAAAAAGGTCATAAAATAGAGAGATTCTCAAAATAGAGGTTCGTAAAATGCAAGTCCGATTGTATACACATACACTCATGGACAAAAAAATTAGCGCACCAAGAAATAATTGCGGGCTGGTAACGAAAGGTGGCATGTAGGTACATGTCGGGGAGATATGCAAATGATTAGAAATGCAGCGTGATTGCGCATTACGTATAGCAGGTAGAGGGCGTTTAACGTCGTTCTCCGTGGAGTATAAAACAGGTAACCAAAGCTTGTTTGAGTGTGCTGAATTGTTTACAAAGGGACAGCTGAGGTAGACATGCCATTACGCCGTTTTCGAAGACAATATGAGCAGCTGTCGCAGTTTGAGAGGGGGAGAATCATCGGCGTGATGGAAGCTGGGTGGTCAACTAGGCGAGTAGCTCGGCAATTAGGCCGCTCTGATTGTGTTGTGAGGAGGTGTTGGGACCAGTGGATCCGAGAGATGTCATTTACACGAAGACCAGGCTCAGGACGCCTTTGACAGACCAGTCGTCGAGAAGACCGCCACATCGTAAGAAATGTACGCGTACCACCAACTGCTTCATCGACCGCCATCCAGGCACAGGTAGCACCTTCACTCTTCTCGAAAAATATGAAGGCGCCTGGCTGAAGGACATTTGGGATCGCGGTGCCCATTACGTGTGCTCCCTTGACGCCAACCCATCGACGCCTCCGTTTGGAGTGGTGCCACGCACGAGGAAACTGGATTGCAGCTTAATGAAACCAGGTCGTCTTTAGCGACCAATCCAGATTCAATCTCAGCAGTGATGACAATCATGTTCGTGTGTGGAGACCCGGTTGTGAACGCCTCAATTATACCTTTGTTTTACAGCGACACACCGCTCCCACAGCCAGCTGGTGTGAAGGTATGGGATTCCATTGACTACAGTACAAGGTCACCCCTAGTATTGATCTGTGGCACCATGACACCCCAACGGTATGCCCATGACATCCTGCAGCCACATGTGTTGCCATTCTTGCAACGGCTCCCAGGAGCCATTTTTCAACAAGACAACGCTCGGCTTCACACGGCAAGGGTGTCACAAGACTGTCTCCGCATTGTTACTACCCTTCCTTGGCCGACCCGATCCCCAGATTTGTCTCCAATCGAGCATATCTGGGATCATTTAGGACGGTGAGTTGGGCATCCCACGAGTTTGAACAAACTAGAGGTAAGGTTACAGCAAATATGGAACGAAATGTCTGAAGACATGATACAGAACTTGTATGTCTCAATACCCGATCGTATCGCATCGTGCATTCGCACTAGAGGTACAGGGTATTAAATCCTCCGTTAAATCCTCCAACAGGGTATTAAATTCTCCGTTCTTTTTCCTTTTTCTCTAAAATAAATTATCCTTTTTCTTTTTGATTTTCTAATCATTTACTTATATCAAAGTAGTCATTACGTATGCAAAATTTCGTTTCATTTTGACGACTCCTTCTTGGTGCTCTAATTTTTTTGTCCATAAATGTATATGCATACATATAAATCAAAAATTAAATAGTCAATAAAGAAATGCAAAAAAAAATAAATAAATAAATAAATAAATATCTCAACAAATAGTTTTCATTTATGTTCCAAATATTAATTAAATGCGCATTTTATTAAATAAAAAAATTAATTTAATTTGAGAACACCAAAAGATGCATATTTTGGAAAAGGTAGAAATTTTTCGTTAATAAATTATTCTTGGCCTTTTTGAGGAAAAAACTGAATATTGTAAAAAAAAAATTGGAAGCAGTAATTATATATAGAATGTAATTATATTTATAAAATAAAATCACAGCGTCACTTCGAATTATCGAGAATTTTCTGATACAGAAATGTAATACCTTGCAAAATTTTTTCCTTTAATGACACATTATAAGGTTTCTTAGAAATGCTTACAAAGAAATGAGCAAGAATGACGAGATAATTAACACATATAATCTCTTAAGCCATAATAATTCTTAAGTAATCCTCATGAAAACCGCATAAAGAAAATAACCACAATGGGAATGGTCTATTCATAAAAAAACATATATTTCTTCCTATTCATATACAAATATTTTTTCAAAAAAAAGTTTATATATAGAACTAAAATAAATACATTAATGTAATTTCTCTGTACAAAATTCATTGTTGAGTTCCCTTCATTCTAGTTTTTAGCAACGTGAAATAGGATGTTTCCATTTCTATAATAATCTTCACTAACTGAAATTATTTTTTTTTCAAACACTTCTTTAACAGTTCTCCATACATTCTTTCGTTCATATGTTATCCGTGCATGCATATTCAAAAAATTTGGGACTAAAATATCCTCAGAATTGACAAATGATCCTCCATATTTAGATGCACAAATGAAAATCCTAGGGGCCGAGATTAGAAAATATATCTAACACTCCTCCGATTATAATTATCATACAAACTACAGTCGGACCTCTATATAACTAAGTCGCTAAATCCCGGAAAAAAGTTCGTTATATAGAGGTTCATCTTTTAATATACTTTATAAACCACATGAAACAAATTTCAAATTCATAAACATTATGTATTAAAAAACGTAATTATTCACACCTTTTTTTAAATTACTATATAGGTTTGTTTTCTTTATCTTACCCATCAAAAAAGAAAGAAAAACAAGAAAAAAGAATGTCGAAGATGTATTTTCAATATTAAGAAAATAATTTTATATTAAAATTTACGAATTTTAAGGACATTTTCTAATTTAAAGCATACAAGCAATATTAAACATACATTATTTTATAACCAGAACTCGGGGACACGGGACAACTCCACTGAGGGTGAAAGGGGATATCGAAGATGTTCTAGTTAATTGTTCAATAGGGGTTAAAGGTTGTACTTCTTGGATGAAACGTCCAGAACTGTATTGCTCTAGGCGAGTTAGGATCTAATAAAACCAGTTCAAGATTAATGACCACCATAAAATATATTTAAGAGAGAATAGCTTGAAATTTTTTTTCAGAAATACTTTAAAAAAATGGAGAACAAAAATTGAATCACAAAAGAAAAAGTTCTTTACATAGAAAATGCACTTTGCTATAGAGGGGCTATTTTACGAAGAAAATGGTGAATGTTCAAGGTTCCAGGAAAAAGTTCGCTATATAGAAAAAATCGCAATATAGAGGTTCGACTGTAATTCAAGTCAGGAATAAAATTGCTAATTCCCATGAGAATACAATTCTAAGAGGGACAACATATCAAGGGCAACAAAAAAAATCAAATAATGCGTTTATCCACCTCTTATCTGGTGCAGACTGTTGTCCAGTTCGACATTGATTCGTAGTGTTGGTAGATACTCTATTGTGGTATTGCTTGTGCCACATACATGTTCCAATCGGAAAGTCAGATCATCAGTGCAATCTATGGACTTTCGGAGATGTCAGCGCATCAAAGCCCAAATGGACTTCATCAGTGAAAGATCTGGTGATCACGCAGGGCTGGAATGTGTTAGACAAGGAAGACAAGCAGTAAAAAGGCAAGCTTTATGCAGCTGGGCTTTATCCTGATGAAATATAAGCTCAGGGGTCTGTGAAAGAAAGGGTAACACTTTAGAGCGTGGAATGCTTGCGTGGTTGCCACCGTACTCTAAGGGTATCACGAAAAATAATAAAAAGAATCATGCTATCGAATGAAAGTGCACTCCATGCCATAACTTCTTGTTATCAGGCTATTTGATAAAAGAAAGTCAGGTGAATATCTCATAGCTGTCCTGGAGAACTCACGCCCCATCTTCGTTGGTCATTGGGTCTTAATTTGAAATGGAATTCATTGCTGAAAGCACACACATTCCAATTTGTCAACAAGTATAAAAAGTGAATTTCATTTATTGTGTGAGATTGAGTAACACTCAGTTCTGGGAACTCAGAATAGATTTCCACGTTACTGGAAATATTGTTTAAATTTCGTAGTTGTTAAATCAAGGTTATCTCTTCAAGAAGGTACTTCTAGTAGGGCCCACTAAGAATGTATTCTTGCGGAGAAAAAGGGGAATATAAAATCTTTCATTTCATTCTCTCTCAACCTTTTATTTGTTTTAAATATATTTGGACTTAAATTGTGTAGGAAGTCTCTTTAATAGTTTTCAAAACCCGTACCTTTTACAGTAATTGTAATAATATATTTCCGATAAGATACTGGTAAATAAGAATTGCAATATTTTAAACTTCTCAAAAATATTTTAATTAATTTTTTTGTTATAAAAATTTTATTGCAAAATTTTTTGTAACAAAATTAATTTCTCATTTATTTAAGAAAACAAACTCACTGCATTGAGAAATGTAGAATATTTTTTGATCCTATATTTTTTAAGGTATCCGACTACGTTCGGAACCGGAATTTTAAAAAAGCGCATAAATGGATAATTTTCATGATATTTAGTGCCACTTAGATTAGAATACATGTACAAAATTATTTTAAGGACATTTTGATAAAAAACAAATATTTAAATACTTAATGATTAATTAGTATTAAAAAATTAGCTTAGTATAATCTTTTTTCAAAATTTTCTCCTTTTGTGAAAAATGCTTCTATTATAATAATATTTTGCCTGTATATAGCTCTGACTTCTGCACAGAGGCTCAAGTATGATTTTTGAAAAATTCACATCATTTTCAGAGTTACAACCCATTGAAATAATTATCGGCGTTTTTTTCTTAAAATTTCTTTCCTCTGTTGTCGTAAAACATGGATAAACCCACTTCTAAATTATATATTTCAAAAATTCTAGTTGTGCCTCTGTACAGAGGTCACAGCTATATACAGGCAAAATAATATTATGATAAAAGCATTTTTCACCAAAGGAGAATATTTAGAAAATTGGACATTCTATGTTCAATTTTTGTCAAAATATTGTACTAAAATAATTTTTTATTGTAATATTATTCTTAAAACAATTTTATATACATTTTCTAATCTAAGTGACACAAAATATCATGAATATTATCCATTTATACGCTTTTTCAAAATCACGATTCCGAACGTAGTCGGATACCTTAAATGTATATCTAATTAATTTTTATAAAAGATTCTGTCTTACTTTTAAATATTTGCCCAACATACGCATATATTATTATTATTCTTTAATTTTAGGATGGCTAACATAACGGCATATTATGGACTTCAGCTGAATATCTCGAACTTGGCTGGGAATGAATTCATCAATTTCTTCCTCTTGAGTGTTGTTGAAATACCTGGTTACTTAACCAGTTGGTACATTATGGAGCGCTTTGGCAGAAGATGGTGTTCTGTATTTGGATTCCTTCTTTGTGGATTAGTTTGCATGCTGGCGGCCGTTGGTAAGATATTTCTCAGAACAATAAAAATTCAAAAGGAAAAAAATGTAGTATAGTTCTTGTTAATTTAAATTTAAATTGTGTCTTTACAGGAAAAGAGGAGATATTGTTGAGTATCTGTATTCGTCTGAGTAAAAGAAACATTTTTATTTAAGTTTTAACGGCATTAACACGTTTTTTAAATCTTTTTTACTAACGGGTGGTTGAATTTCTTATTTCGGATTCCCTAATGTAGTTCACGTTTAAAGAATTCCTTCAATATCTTTTTTTTTAGTTAATTTATGTACTGGTATTGTGAATATTTTTTTCAAAATAACTGTATTTGTACGAGAACTATTATTGTTTTTTTTTTTAATCTGAACTGTAGAAAACATTTTTTCCCTATGAACCTAATTGAGGGACGAATTAAATATGTCATGTTTATCAATATGATAACATTTAAGAAATAATCTTGTTAAAGTATACTATGAAAAGTAAGAGGAATATCTCAATAATAATCACAAATATTCCTGTCTGCAGCATAAATTTTTAACACGGAAATTAAGTAATTTAAATGAGTTTTTAATATAAAAAAGATGATAAGAATATTAAATAATTGGAAGAGAATTTGCACTGGAAATGCAAAATTAAATAATTTTAAAAAATACCTGTCCCAATAATGATTACTGATTTTTTTAGCTTCGAAAATTTAATATGTGTGTGCACATTTTGTAAATTTAATTCAATTAAAATTATGTCTTCAAAAGTAGAAAGCTTTTAATAAAAATGTGCGGAAAAATACTAAGAAAATTTTTGCATTTACTTATATGTAAATTTCCTGTTTTTTGTGGGATTTTTTTTTTTGCAGCTAGAAGGGTACAACATAAGTTAAAAAGAAAGATTATCAAATTATTACAAGATTTTTTCAATTATTACGATACCATTTATGTCAAAGAAAAGCAACAATCTGTTAAATTCATAAGCAAAATTATTATTCCATAACTTATTACGTAACACTTTAATTGGTTTTCTCGAGTACTAAAACTTAAATTACTTTTAGCTGTTTATAATTTCTTTGATTTGATATCCCTTAGAAACTCTTAATTAGTCTTTACATGAGTTGTTGAGACATATTATTTAGAAATTATGAGAATTTACAAGGATAGGTTTGATTTCAATATACTTATCATCAAAGTAAATATCAGATTATCTAAATATAGCAAAACAAGTAACACATTAGAGCTCCTAAATATATACACATCAGAAATTCAAAGTAATAAACTGTAAACGAAAGTTAAAAAATTAAAAAGGAATGTGAAATAAATTCTGTAATATTAATTTCGATTAACTAAATTGTGTCTCATTGTATTAACGTAAGCATATAATACTCTTGTTTTGTTTATTTTTGTACATGTTGTGTTATTTATAGATTTTGTAATTAATTGACGTTTTTGTCTCTATTTATTGTTTCAAAAGTACTTATAACTTTGCTTGTTATTCTCAAATACTTTAATTTGAAATAAAATTAATGAGGCTACAGTCTTTGCTATTTTTAAAAAAAAAAAAATACGAATAATGATATGAGATTAATTCATAAGCAAACTAAAAATTGTGCCGTATTTTGAATAAATATTTTAAAAGTGTAACCAAAGTAAATTATTCTCTAATAATAAAAATTTTAAGGAAATAAATACAAGATATCATTGCCCTTTTTAAAAACGATTAGCTTTATTATAACAAAATGTGATGAAAATTAAATCTATTTCCTTTACAAACCGACCCAAGTGAAACATTTTCTAATTAATCATAGATAATTTTATTTTTAAAATAACAACTTAAGAGCATTTAAAAAGACTTAATTATTCCGATTCTAATCAAATCTCTCATTAAATAAGTAAATCCTATTTGCATTAACTAATTGCTTTGATTCTGTTAGTAATGATTTTAACAAGCAATTTCACCCATCTATAATGACAATAATATGAGTTATTAAGGTTTTTCCATTGTTTTGACAGATGTTCATTTTACAGTTGTTTTCGGTGCTCTCTCTTGTGAAGTTACCAACATCTCGATATTGCTAAATTATTTAATATACGCCTTAGGCTTAATTTTATAATATTGACATTAAATACAATTAGAGATGTATTAAAAAAAATATTTGGTTTTTCATTCAAAAAAATTTTACGTTGAATAAAGCATCACAATTATGTGCAAAATTATCAAATATTTTCGGTACATTTGAGACATGGCCTATTTTGAACATCTTCTATTTCTGAAAAAAAATTAAATGTCCACCACACGGGACTAAATGATGACTCTTGTTTCTGAAAACTTAACAACTTTAATTTTGCTTATAAAAGACTTGGACAAATACCAGCAGCATCGTGCGGTGAGATGCTCTCCTAGCTAGGGAAAGTACAGGAACAGAACACACACACATTTCACAGATTATATTGCACAAAACTTAAAACAAACAAAACGTTGCCATTGCGAAAAGGCTAAATATAGTCGATGGCGTTGGTAACACAAGAACGAGAATAAAACTATTTATTTTACAGAACATACATATAAAATAGATTTTGTAAACAATACTAAGAATTTAATAGAAATTAAATATAGCATATAAATGAACATGCAAAGCACATTAATAATAAAAACACAATTTGAACAATAGTAAAAATACAGTTTGTATAATAACAAAAATACAGAATAATATTAAATACAATGCCTCAAATATTAAATGAATACTTTATAAACTGATTCGCTATATTAATTAAATTGGTTAACTAATACATCAACATCATAATTCAGTTTCCTCTTTCAATCGTTGATAAGAATATCGAATTTATTAAAAGTGTTTTTTTTTTCTTTTTGACAAATGTACATTTAATTATTACATGCTTTCCTCTATAATTGAGTAATTTTCAATTGTAAAGAATTATGTTTGACCAAGAAAACTCATAAGGAAATCACAATAAAATGTATTTCCTAAGAGACTAAACACCCTTTGTTAAAACAGTTTTTAAATTCACAAGAATGCATCTATTAGTATTTATTAAAATCATGAGCATGAAATTTCACTCTTCATTTTCACTAAGAGAACTAACTCGAATATTTTTAAATAATATTATACAATGAAACTAAATTTACACTTATCATACAACACTCATAAAAATTGAGATGTGATCAGCTAAAAATGATTTTCGATATGCGGTAAGCAATCACATAGATACTTGCACCACATATTCTTACTTTTACTAGTCACAAAGCGATATCCAATTAGTACAGAATAGTACGATGTTTTGTTCCTTTGATTTATTGTCGCTAAAGTTCCATAGTAAGAAATTGGCACCTCATTTCCTAATTATGAATCCTGATCAAACAAGAAAATAATTCCTGAAATAACACTCGCTCAATAAATTTCCTCACCACCTGAACAGAAGATTTTAAAGAACAGTTCAGTTTAACATACAACAATCCCTATCCATTATTCTACATGACAGAAATAAACATTGAACCAAGTAGTTACTTTACCAATTGGATTATCGCTTTGATTATGTTTTGTAAACATTACTCTTGGAATATTAATAAATCTTTTCGGGAAGAAATCCTTTTTTTTTTACTTAAACCTTACGAGGTTGGGAGATAACATTTGTAAGACAATTAAAGATAAAGTGTGTGATATTAATGAGAAATTTTTGTAAGATAACAGAAAACGCGTTCTTGAATAACACTGAAAATTCCCCAGTTCTTGAATGTGGGTGAGCTGTATAAATTAGTATTTTTACGGCAAAAAAGCTATTTAAAAAAACTGTAGCAGTGCATTATTTACATTTTCAATGCAATAATTTAAAGAAAAAAAAAGGAGAGTAGGAAGAATTTTTAAATTTTAATAAAATAAAAATAAGAACAATTTAAACAGCGTAAAATGTATAATGCCTTGACTCTTTCACTATGTCAAGTATATTTTCTTGAGACTTTTATGAGTTATAAATTAAGCATAATACGACAAGAAATACTAGGCTGTTAGCCTTGGGTTTTATATGAGAATTTATTCTTCACCTGTGGAGTCGTCGTTTTGCCATAGAAAGTACTTCATTAGTATTAAAACAAACATAACATGGCAAGGCAAAAAATGTACTCATAATTTTAAGGCGTATTAATTCCCTTAAATTTTCTCATAATTTAATTTTCTCTTAGAGTTTAGTGTGACTATCAATCTTCCTCCACACTAAAATGTCCTCACGATTACTTGGTTTTGAAGTTAAGAGATTTGAGTGCCAGCTGAAATCATTTGATTTTAAGAAATTAGATAAAAATTACGAGGTTCATTCCCGTCCTCGTGCTACTTTTAAGTATGATGTTAAATAACAGTCAATCCATTGAACCAACATTAAAAAGGATCAATGTCAGCTCAACAAATAAAATTTTGAATTCGGGATTTTTCTCTACATTTCCCTTTTCAATGGTTTCTATACGTTTTGAAATTCATTCCAGGTGAAACAAAGCTCCTTAATCCTTAAATCAGCTAACAAATTTAAATTATTACTTATATTTTAAATTTTAATTATAATTACAGAAAAATAGTTCTAACTAAATAAAAATTAATGCATTAAGAGATGAAGCTACAAGTGTCGCAAAGGGATATAAAATTTAATTTTTACTATTAGACACTCAATAAGAGTTAGAGAATTTTTTTTATGTCTGTGTTTCTCGAACCTACAAACAAAAACTAACAAAATATAGATAATCTATAATTAGGTCAAAAGTTAATGCAAAATATAGAAGATCTGCAATTAGGTCATAAGGTAATAAGATAATTTATTTCACATATATTTCCAAAGAAAGAATTACCTTGATTTATACAACTCAAAAGCTTTTATACAATAAAAGAAAGATAGTTTGGTTACTCAGAAACCATATATAAATCATATAATAGCTTATTCTTTTAACTTTTTCAAATAAAAATTTAAAATATATATATATTTCAGAATTCCCTTATAATGATATAATCAGTTCCATGCTTGGAAAGTACTGTGCAGCAGGAACATTCATGGCTACATATCAGCAAAGCTCGGAGTTATATCCAACAGTTGTCAGATCGCTTGGAATGGGAATGAGCTGTACAGTTGCAATGCTGGCTACTCTGGTTGTCCCCTACATTGTGTACCTTGTAAGTAATACAGTTTTATTTTTTTTTAAAAAGTTATTTGATTCCACTTTACTGAAACATCGTTGGTTAAGAAAATTGGTTAGATAAATGAAAACAGTAAAAGACGGGCATTTTATATAATTTGTGGGCAAATTCATACATATAAGGGAAGTTTATGGAGACTCTTTATGTTTATAATAGACTTTTTGTCTTTGAGTTGTTAGTTGCTTAAATATGGTTATCTGTTTTTTACAGTAAACTTTCCGCGATTAATTGATAATTTCTTTTTTGACCTCTTACACACACATTTTTTCATATAAAGTTAACACTTAAATTATGATTAAAACTATTAATACAGTGTTAAAAATTCCAATTTTCTTATTATGCCTAACATTTGACCTTTATGTAAAATCGTTTTCTGAAATTTTAACTTTTTTTTTTAATGGCCTGCATATTGGCAGCTGAGCTTTTGTAAACACGGCAAGTAACCAAATGTGAGAGCCATTTCATGGTAGCACCGTCTAGTGGCGGCTCTCGCCACCCAATTTGTACTTGAATTTATTTTTAATTCAAACTCTTATTGCATAACAAATATTGCCATGATTTCATTTTGCTGGGAATACCAGAGCCAAATTGATACTCAAGGGATCCTTTAGACTCCGCTTAATCATATGACATGCGTACGTACGGTTTTCGAATCCAGAAAATCTGCTAACTCCAGCTGGGAAAATTTTAATTTAATGACGAGTTTTCGAATATACTAATATCAAATGTATTACTTGAATACAACTGATAAAGGAAACATTTAAATCATGTCTTACTTATATTATAATCATTTCTTCACGTGGATGTAGATCAGAGCAAACAATTTTTCATATATATGTGATACAGAAGAAATTTTTGATATAGCATATTATTACCTCGAAAATCCAGAAAAAACTGCTACAAATATACGTATGCAAATAACGGAGGAAGGCAACCAATCAATGTAACGCAGTGTAGCTGGCAGCTTTTATGTAAGACAAGTGTCTGCCAAAGCTGTTTGATTGCTTCCTGAGATTTAAGTGACTTTGATCGTGGCATTATAGTCGGCGCACGAGATATGAGATTTAGCATTTCCAAGGTAGCAATGAAATTTGGACGTCCTTATACGACTATTTCCTGATTGTATCGGGAATATCGGGGTTTCAGTGAAACACGAAATCTCCAACAGTGATGCAGATGGAAAAAAAACACTTGAACTGCAGAGAATCCCTTAGCGTGCTATACATGCTACACTTCCTCAAATTGTCATGGATTTAATTGTTTGGACTTCAACCAGTATTAGCGTCTGAACTGTTTAATGGACAGTTGCGTAACGTACACTCCTGTAACCCTCGCTGTGTGGAGGTGCCCAGGATTCAAGGGACCCAACGCCTGATTAACGCTAACTACGTATTTGTGCTTGGGGCCCAAAACCTGACTTTGAAGGGGGCCCTAATATTCCCCGCTATTCCACTATCAATGGACCATTATCAATATGAGCTTTCGGTGCCAACCGTTTCGCTCATGTTCCGTTTTCGAGTGCATGACACAAAGCGTTACCCCTCTTCTAGATCCGTCAACACCATTGGATAGTTGACGACAAGAAACATTTTTCCTGGTCTGACGAGTTTCGTTTTAAATTGTATTGGGAGGATGGACGTGTATATGTATGGAGAAATCCTCATGTATTCATAAACACTATATATCAACAGGGAGCTACTTAATCTGTTTGAGCATCTGTGATAGATTGAGCGTTTGTAGTTGACATGATACGAGACCACTTATATGTCTAGAATAGCGATACTCATCCTGCGGCCCGTGGGCCGCATGTGACCCTGTGGCCTTTTCTGAGTGGCCTGGTTATGGCCCATTGTACTATGAAATTCAATTATTTAAGAACAATGTACTAAAAATTTAACTGGAAATTCTATCAATGAAGCAATTAAATCTATCACAATTTTTCTATCAATTTGCTTCTTTTGATAGTAGAATGTGTTGTTATACTAATATCCCGTCTGGTCAGATGAAGTCAGACCTGATCAGTGAAATGCTTGATTTTAGCGAAGTCCGATACTGGAAGTGGGCTATCATGGATATCTTCCCAGTCCAGTTCAATGCAGTCCAAGATGTGCTGAGGAGAAGCCTGTTCTAGCGGGCGTTCAGGCCAAATAGGAAACCTCTTATTGCCTCCAGGAAAAGTTAGACGTTTTAAATGTCCACTGGCAAGTCGGGGCAGACAAATGTTGGACTGTCTGTCGCAAGGAGCAGATACAGAGATAGCAGAATATAAACAAGAGGTTAGATCATAGATGAAAGGAAATCGAAACTACCCCAAAACTCAGTAAAAAAGCATAAAAGTAAATATTTTTTGTGTGTGTTTGATAGAAAGGTTGGTAATATAGTAAAATAAAAACCAAAAATGAGAATATTGATATTTTGATCAATTTTGTTTTGTCCAATGCTGCTTTGGTCTTATTGAGACTCCCCCCCATTAGACACATGTTGCGGCCCGCGTGAAATATCTGTTTTATGTATGCTGCCCACCGGGAAAAAAAGGTTGAGTACCCCTAGCTTAGAGACTACTCTGACAGGTAATAGATACATAAGCATCCTGCCCGATCATGTCCGATGGGTTTGTACAATACCAGCAGGACAATGCGATATTCCCTATAAGTCAAGATGTACTATTGGCTGGATTCGGGGGAGTACACTTCTGACCAGACACTTCCATTGGACACCTAAATCCCCAAACATGAATATTGCAGAACATATCTGGAATGCCTTGCAATGTGCTGTGCAGAATAGATCTCCCCCACCTCACATTCCTATGCATATTTGTGGGCTGCCGTTCAGGATTCATGGTTTAAAAATCCAGAGATAAGTCAAATCCAATCCATGTCATATCGTATGGTACTTCTACGTGCTCGAGGGAACTCGTTATTGGACAGGTGTACTAGATGTTTTTAGACGGGGAGGAGGGGCTCTTTAGTGTACTTATAGCCAAATTGTAGTGTAACTGTAAAAATAATTTCTTATACATGTATTGATAAAATAATATTTCACATTTATCTTTTCTACATCCACTTAGGGTATTTATGGGAAATCCATTCCTTTTGTCATCATTGGACTTTCAGGAATCGTAGCAGGAATCATGGCTGCATTCTTGCCTGAGACTTTAAAAGAAAACTTGCCACAGACTATCTCCGATGCGGAACAGTTTGGGTTGAATCAGAAGTTCTTCTCTTGGAACAGGTAATTCCTTAAAATTGTTTAAAAATTTGGTTTTATTTGCTTTGTTAATTTTTTTTATTGCAAAAAAAACTTCAATTGTTCTCCACCTTCAGTGTATTTATCTTAATTTAATTTCTTTTTATGCTCGAGTCCAAGTAATCTGTATATTGTAATAAATGGTTGATGAAATAGGAGTTGTTTTAATTCTTTTATAATTTTTAACTAAAACCATATATGTTTATTAATTGATTGAAAAGAAAAAAAAAGGTGGGGGCTGTGATGTGCTAAAAACTTTAACTTTGGGCGTTATGTTTTGATACCAAAAAAATAGGTTTTACTTTTAAAAATCTATTAATTCTTCGGATTTTTTTTCAATTAGCTAGCAACGTAAATTTTTTTTAATGTTTTCATATTTATTTACATTGCTCTCATATATTTCCTATTTTTAAAATTTCAGGCGAAGACATTCAGTTGGCCGAGAACGGGCTTCTTTTGCAATAAAAGTCAAACCAATGGAAACCATTGACGAGAATAGTGAATGCAAAATCCAAAGAGCATCTCAGATTCTGCAAAATGTTGAATTCGTACCGGGAAATGAAGACACGTGTGTCACAGTGGACTCTGTGAACGTTTTAAACGGGGGAGCCCACAACGTACGGAAAAGAAATTCAGCAGATAACAAGGAATCATATCCATTCGACATTGTTAGTGGAGCTGTCACAAAAAACAAGCAGAAGAAAGATTTCACCAATTCGGAAAAGCAACAAAATATTGATGATAAAAACGATAAGTCTGCGGGAACTCAGATCACTGTTGCGTCTGAGATTGATAACGAGGAGCATTTGAACAAAGCTACAATTCATTCAGGAGATAAGAACTCCGATGAAAAATTTTCATATGTAAACATGGTATTTGATAACAATGATGTCAAATATGCTGGCACTGGAAATGATAGTATTTCGAAAGTTGACGTATAACAGCTCTAGTAATTTAAGTTGCTAACATACCAAAAATTATAAAAATATGTATAGTTTTATCAAGTAAGTCTAATTATTAATTTTTGATGATAAAAAGAATTTCCAAGAACAGGCTTTTAAGTATATTTTGCGAAACATTATCTTGCTTCGTACTATGACCTCTTAGAATTAATATAAATGGAAACAATAATTATGCAGTACTTTTTGTATAATACTAAAGCGTTGAAACCATTAAACTGGTTGTTAAGAACTGGTGAAAAATGTAGAAAAATATATTGAAACAACATTAATGGTTAACAGCGGCTCAGCTAATTGAGGTCCAATATAAAACCAAAGTTTTCAAACTGTTCCAGCTTTTATTTTATTGTAAATATGCTGTTTTCATTATGTTTGTGCTTCTTTTGTTAACACTATTATTTCACATTTCAGTCATTTTTTCTCTGGCTCGAATCGTGTTTATATCATACTCAAGCTTACCAAATTGTAGTTGTTAGATTAGATTTTGTGTATTTTAGTGTAGGTGAACGGTATTTCATACAACACGTGATTTTTATTACAACATGATGTTTATATTTTAAAGAGAAATAATTGTAAAAGGTTCCCTTCTCCCTTGAAAAAATGACAATGTATGTTTGATCACACATTTTACTTGGGAGTTTCACTTAAATTAATCTAAATATTTATCTAATTTTGCATTTAATTTTCTAAAAAGTTTTATGTAAGGAAATTACGAAATTATGTATGATGCAAATAACAGGTTTGTTGAATTAAATGAGATACAACAAATGCTCGAAATAGTAAGTCATATTATGATGCATTTAAAATGGTTGAAAATAAGAAAGAGATTTCAGATCTCATTTAAGACTGATTTATTTGTTTATATTACGCACATATTTTCTGATTGTTGACATCTCACATTTGACAAAAAATTTTATGATTTTATTTTTCACGCTACTGTAAGAGAATGAAGTTACGTATAATACGTAAATGCGTGCATTAGAAGATTTTAACTGTCGTTTTTATTTAGTGATAAAATAAAGTGCACACAGATTTAAATCTGTTATGCTTTTTTGTAATTTTATGGAAACTGTTACTCAATAAAATTGTTTTACAAATGCTCTTGTCCATTTTCATTGTCCTGTAAACGATAATAAATTCATCTGCTCGTGACTAAACTGAAAGAGAGATGTAATGCACCGTATCCTCAAAACTATACGAAAAATATTTATTTAATCTCTATAGATAAATAAATCTAATGGAAACTTTTTAAAAGATAAGTTACAAATAATTTTTAGAAGCATGAATTTGGCTTCAATGTTTAGCAATACAACCGTTTTAGCTAAATGATCGCTGTATGGTCAGCGCTACTAGAGTCGACCTTTTTCCAGTCCAAATTTTGTTTAATGAGAATAAAAGAAAACTGCTCCATATTAAAGGGAAATAAACTTAGAAGTCCTCGTCTATTGTGTGGCGAGGAAGTTTGACGAATGAGATAAAAGCTCGAATGGTACCTTCATCATTTGACCATGGCTCAAAATAGCAAGTTTCATCACGAACTCTCTTCTACTTCTAAAAGAAAATAAATAAATAAAAGAGTTGTTTGGGTAGAAAAACATTCACAAAACTTTCATTATTTTAAATACATGCGCTTATACATACACATATACCGGGTATTCATAATTAAACTTGAAATTTGCGAGCACTCCGTAGCAAAAACTATGCAGCAGAATTGCATGAAAATTGGGTAATAGCAGAATGAGAAATGATGGGAATTTTATCGAGGAAAAAAATCAATGAGTTTCAAAAACTGCCACTAGATGGCGTTGTGCAATGTTAACTATTGACATATGCAAATGTCGTAACCATAGTAATCATGTGAGCGCGCAGCAGCCTTCGGAATACATATATGACGGACCTCGTAACTTTGAACCATAGTCAAGTGACGATGACGACACCTGAGCTGGCACCCCCCTCCTAACTACCACACCAAGAGGACGTTTGAGCTTTCGACAGATTTAACGTGCATCGCTCCCCTACACGGAGGGTCTTTAGTGGTACTGGGCTCGAACTCATGACACGCCAGCCACGATCCGATGTCTTGACCACTAGGCTACCGCGGCCACATAAAGATGCGAGAGGTGAACCGTAGTCATACTCGTTTCCAAGTCAAGGAAGATGGCGTTGATTCTCCAGGAATGTGCTCTTATGGTGGAATTGTTTTACCAAAAAGGAGATTCTGCTGCTGAAGATTTGCGGAGATTTCGGTCTTCGAAGTGGTTACGAAAACATCCACTCAGTAGTCAAGGACTAAGAAACATGATTAGGAAATTTAAAGCAACGGGAACATTAGAGATTCAGCCAGGAAGGGGGTGAAAGTATGTTGCAGCATGGGTAGTGGTTGATGTAGCGACGCGAGTGGAGGAAGACAGATTGCAAACCATTGGCAGCACTAGTGTTCGGCGTATTGCAGCATCTGTTGACCAACCTCGTTCCACGGTTCATAAGATTCTTAGAAAAGTCTTACATTGCTGTCTCTATAAACTGTCACTAGTGCAGCAGCTCTATCCAAAAGTTATGTATAGTCGACAAACTATTCCTTTGAGGTTTCTTGCACGAGTTCAGCTCCAAGATTTTGTGGATCGACGAGGCCGACTTTCTTCTTGAAGGTGCGGTTAACACGAAGAATTGCCGTATTTGGGATGGTATAAATCCACATCAATCCCTACAAATTCTATTACATTATTCGCATGTGACGGTTTGGTGCGGTTTTACTGCAACCTTCATTGTGGGTCTGTTTTTTATTCTTTCGAAAAGCACAGCGCCGCACGGCCTGTGACATACATCGTCACCGGTCAACGATACGCTTCATTGTTAGAGCAATCCGTTATTCGGGTTCTTCAGGCAAGGCGATATAATGCAAGTACAGTGTTTATGCAGGATGGTGCTCCTCTACACATCGTCCTTTGTATGAAACAAGTGCTCCGCCGTCATTTCGGTAGCGACAGAATCATCAACGGCATTTTCCTACAGCTTGGCCTCATACATCCCTCGACTTGAATCCTTGCGACTTTCGGCTGTGGCAATACCTCAAGGCCATGGTTTACCTTTGTCCCATCACATTTCTATCGAACCATAAAGAAAGTTTAGAATACCATGTGCGTAACGTTCCCCATTTCATGCTGCTTTCAACAGTTGAACATACGATTTTACGCTTCCAGATTGTAGCAGACCATGGTGGACAGCACATCGAGCATGTTTTTTAAATTTTGTAGATGATTTATATGTTCTCAATAAAGCTGTGATACGTCACCTAGGGGTGGTATTTGAAACTAATTAGTTTTTTTCCTTCGATAAAATTCCCATCATTTCATTTCCAAATTCATCATTCAACTTCCAAAGATTTTCATTACCCAATTTTCAAGCAATTCCGCTGTAAAGTTTATGCTACAAACTGCTCACAAATTTCAAGTTTAATCATAGGACGCCCGCTATATAAACAATTTCAATTACAAGGAAAAATAAAGCAAGAAAAAATTGAGCTTTGAATATTTTGTTCAAGGGATGTAATGTAAATTTTGAACCACACATTGTTTCCATATTTTTTGTTGAAGTTTCCACCCGATATTAAATCAAACGAATCATTGGTAAAAAAAAAAGTGAGAATTTTCAGTAAAGAGATGGTTGTAGGTCTCTTTTGACCACAACATAGTAATAGAGCCCACATGACAGGGCTCGAAAATTGTGTTTGCAACCTTGTGTGAAGAATTGCATAATATTGACTTTAAAATAATATTCTTTAAAATTTACCCCCAACAGATGGCGCTACGAGTTATATCTCAAAGAAACATAACCTTAGAGCAGGGGTGATAAACTGATATGATATTAGGGACCACGTCGTCTATTTTATTATAAGTTGCTGGCTGTATGTTTACGATCTTCAAAAAATAAGTAAAATACGCTTTATAATGTTTTTTACGCTTATTAATGTAAAGCTCAATGTATTTTATATTATACACATGTAGTCGTTTTAATTTCATGTTATTTTTAAACTTAATCTATACATATTTTATATTTTTAATTAAAAAAAACATATTTCAAGAATTTTAATTTAACTTTACTTTATAGAAGATATTTGACATCAATTTTTTCACAAAGCAAGTCATCTAGATTTGATTAAAAATACTCTGTGTTGGTGTAATGTTTAAAATTGACGATAAATCTTGATTGGGTTAATCTTATCTTTTTGAATTCCCGCTATTTTTCATTAAAGAAAATAATTGCCACGTAAATAAGTGCTTCCAAACTTAGCCATTATTCGCATAACAAACGATCCATTTTAGGAAAAAGATCTACTGATAAATATGTGTGAGTATGTATAAAAACCTAGAACTTCAACTTCCAAAGACTTTTGTTTCAACAAAAAATCACATTGGATTTCAATTAATTTATTTGTAAGCTTTCATCAACAATTTCAGTATCGATAGATAAAGTAAAAGTACGAAATTATAACTCATGGCTCTTAAAATTAGAATTAATGATTCCGTTTTTTATGAGCGTATTCAGTAAATTTTAATTTATTGGATTTAATCAGCAGATATTGACAGCTTTCAGAATGAGACAAGTTTTTTTTTCTATTTATTTTTGGCAAAGTAATAATATTTAATACTATCAAATATAGTTGTAACAACATGTTTTTTGCCTTAAAGCTTAACATTAAGCTGATTAAGATAGCTTGTAATATCAACTGAGAAAGCCAGGTCCCTTATCCATTGTCCATCTTTTAATTCAGCATATTCATAATATTTTTATTTCCAAGAAAATTATAACATCGTCCAGCAATTAGAAGAATAATGTTAACACTTAATGATTTGAAAGCCATTGAATTTTCATATAATATGGTAGATCGTTGAAATCATTCTCTATATCTTCGAGAAATGAAACTAATTAACGATGATTAAGTCTATGTTCTCGAATATAATTTACAATTTTGGTGACTATTTTTAAATGTCATATGTTTAAAACTTGTAGCGTAGTACCTGCTGGTGTATAATACAATGAAAATGCTCAAAATTATTATTACCATGCTGTTTGCATGCTTCTTTTTATTTTGTAAAAACTTCTTTAGTAATATCGATCATGGTAGGCGCACCATCATGCAAAGCAAACCAACTTTTCCAAAATGGTAACTTATATTTCTTCAAAACATCTATAAGTACATTCAAAATATTAGCTCTAGATGTTGTATTTTGAATATGAATAATTTCCAAAAGTTCTTCACTTATTTTTAAATCAACATCGCATCCGTGAAAAAAAGCGACTTGCTGAGCGAAATTTCTAATACCTCTCTACTTTCATCAATATTGCAAATAAAGTAGGCTTGAAATTTTGATATTATTGAATTATGCTGATTTCTCAAATTCTCGACTATTTCATCAACTCTGCTACCAACAATATTTCGACTTAATATTACATTTTTAATTTGCTTTGTTTGTGCTCGACATGATACTTCCGATGTTTTAAATAAACATTAACTAACAAACTCCCTTTCAGTAAATGTTTTCGATCTGCTTGAGTGATTAAATGTAATAATATATAATATTTACTGCAGCTGTATAGTCTTCAACAAATTTAAAGTGTGCTTTATTGTTTTTGAAGAATTAATCTCTCTCTCTCACACACACATATACAATGCGGACAATTTGTCTTCACAAAGTTTTGCTAAGCATTGATCATAGTTTTCTTCATGATTTGTGTCATAATCCCTTTTAAGAATATATTCCTTAGCAAATGAAATATTTTTTAGATATCTGGCATATTAGAATCTTATTTTGAACACAAAAAATATGACGGTTGCCATTTTCTTTAAAAATATGGTTTTGCTTTTGAATTGATCTTTAATTACTCATTGTTGAAATTTAATTGTGCTTTCACTCGCAAACGATTGAGTATTCACTGCCTTTTCTTTTAACTGTTTTTTATATTTTTTAGACTTTAAAAAAACATCTCTGATCTTTTCTTGTTGATTCGACACTCCAAACAGAGAAAAGGAGGAAGAGAAATAAAAGTAGCACACACACGAAGAATCGAGTACCATCCATAGTAAAGAATATGCATAATGCATTTCAAAATTTAATAAAAGAGTAATTTATTATAGTAAAGTCAAATGAAAACGTTTAATAAAATATTTAAAAAATATTTTTAATCTAAAGGTTATTTCTACTATCAAAAAGAATTTCTTTTGAAACAAGAACAGATAACAGGCAAATATATTGTATATATATATATATGTACAAGGTCCCCCTCAAATAAATTTCAAAATGAAAAACCTTAAGAAATCTGATATTTAAAATTTTTTATAAAGAGTCGCGGTGGGCCGTAACTTTCGTACTCTGGCGGGCCGCGTGTTTGACACTCCTGCCTTAGAGCATTAGAGTTGTAATTTTCAATCTCGCTTTCTCTCTCTCTCTCTTTTTTTTGTTGTTGTTATTGTTGTTGTTGTACACTTTTAACGATTTCAAAATTTGGCGACACACTAAGAATAAAATAAGTTCAAAAGAATTTTACGCTATAATACGCTATATGTAAAATTGTTTATGATAATAATTTTCAGTGTTGAACAAAATAATAAATATGGAAAAGACAACAAAATGTTTATTGAAATTATTGCAGCTATTGAATATTATTGTTTATTACAAATTAATTATAAGAATACTTTTAATGTGAAATTTGAGCTTGATAATTTTTGATAATTTCGTTTATACATGGCCATAAAAATGATAATACCGCTCTCATTTCGTCTTTCACATTTAAAAGTCTTTCTTTTTTTTTTCCATTTTTATATTTGTTAATGCTGAAAATCCAAATTCATGCAAATATGATGTAGAAAATAGCAACAATATTTTTAAAGCTTTTTTTTGGCTATTATGATATAATTGCATCTAATTTTGTTCCAAAATGATTTACAGTCGAACCTCCATATTACGAACCTCTATATTGTGAATATTTCTATTTAGCGAACTTTTCCTGGAACCAACGATTTTCTTCGTAAAATAACCTGGAAAAAACACAAAAAATTTTAAAATGAATTTTTAGCATTTTTTAAAAAAATAACTAGACATTTCAGCCTTAAATCCATACTAAATTTTATAGAACATACGTTTGGAAGTAAATTCAAAAAATTTTAAGGTCCTATCTTGAACAGAAAAAGGTCTTAGGGATTAGAAAGCACTTATACCTTCAAAACTGAAAGTCTGAAAAAAATGCATTTAAAGTTTATAAAGGAATAAAACGAGAACTTATAATACCCGTAAAGTTCTAATTTTTTAATATGTTATTTTCCAATACATGTTTTATATTGAAACACTATTTTAATTAAATATGACTGAAAGTAACATTTCTAATTCAAAATATATTTTTGCATAATATTGATAGCATTTGTTACGAAGACAGTTTAATCAGCTTAATCTTAACCTAATACTTTCACAAAAGTTTTGAAACACAAAGCATTTATGTACAAATAATAATGATACCAACTTAAGCTAAAAATAGCCATGTTTGTTCATAAAAATGTTTTCAGTTTTAAAATGGGGCAGTTTAAAAAGTTTCAGCTTCTGTTGTGTGTGTATGACTTTAAAATACTAAAATATAGCACTACAATATATTTACTATAATCTAGTTTGGTATATCAAGAAAATTTTCAGTTTTATCTTCAACATTTGAATTCAGAATACTTGTATTCGGATGTCAATTGCAGTATCAGCTGAGGAATGATTTTTAAATACATCATTTTCAATGGTATTCCATATCTTCGAAATATTGTTTCACACACCAACATGAGAACGTTTTGGCCATGGCATTTTCTCAACAGGAAAAAATTTATGATAAAGCTTTTAAGTTATATAAACTATTTTTAAAGCAAAAATTGGCCATGAAATTATTCTTCATTAATTAATTATGTGTGAGAACTGAAAAAACTCAAAACATAATCAAGCAGAAATTATTTTAGTAATAAAAATTGGAATTGATACCCATTTCATACTAAAAGAGTTGATTTTGCTTAAAATATTTTTAATTAATTCAATTTAAGAGTGGAAAAATGCTTTAAAAAGAAACCGAAACCAGAACCATAGATCAGAAAACTTCAACCATCTTAAAATCTAATTTGCTAACAGATCTGAAATTTGGTGACAAGCTTCTCAATGATATGCGCCATTAGAAAATGCAAATAAATAAATAAATAAAATAAATTTTTCGAAAAGTATGAAATTTTTAGGTTACTGTGTAGCCTTAAGTTTATAAACAGTATCGGTATTGTTAGCTTCAGATTCAGTTTTGGAACTGTGAAACTTCAACTACTGTATATCAATTACTATAATAATAATAATAATAATAATAAAACAAGAAATCTTTATTAATTGCCTTTTACAAATGAATTCGAAAGATAAAAATATTCAAGCTGAAAAACGTGTGCAATGCTTCTATTTTTGAAATTATTGGTGTGAATAAAATACTCTATAGCAAAGTATGTTTTAAGCCTTTTTTTTAATATAAATTTCTATTAATCTCAGTAAATTCAGTACCTGCTTATCTATACACAGTATACTATATATTGGCGACTTTTTACTTCATTCAAATATAATTTTTTATAATGTTGCAATTTTTTTATTTTCCCTTTTCGATTGCTGTTATTAATGATTAATTGATTAAAAAATGATCACTTTTTGTTTATACGTAAAAGATGTTATATGCAGAAGGATTTGATAACGACGTAACATTTCAGAGGAATGTAAAGAATTTTCCAAACATCTCAAAATTGTGCTAGTCAGGAAATATATATATAATCCTAACGTAAGTTTATAATTAATATAATTTTTGGAAATGAAAAACATAAGGTATAGAAAATTTTAAGATTGGCTTATTTATCAATTAAAAGTTTTTGAATCTCTCCGATGGTGCCTCTTAACGTTTAGACATATTTTTTTTAAAACTAAAATAATTTTAAATGAAATAAATTCAGAGAAGACGAAATTAAGGAGGAAAAAACATTTATAATAATAACGATGTAAAAAAAATTGCTAATGAGGATTGAGGCATAAAAAGAGGATTTTCTAGATAAGCGTGGATGAAAAAATAATTCCCATCATACTGAACACAAAAAGAATACTGAAACTATTCTATTTCCAGCTCACACAGAAGGTCCAAATTTGTATCGGATAACAGCTATCAGCATTTCCCTGTGGTCAAAAAAGTGTAAATTTCTTAGCTTTTGTTAAGAATTTCCTTCGACCCCTTTTAAAAATTTCTAATTTTTCTACTTTTCTATTAAAATGTTCTTATTTAAATTCACAGGATTTCATTTAAAATTTTCTCTCCAAATCAACCTTACGTTATTCTGGCATAATATCAGTAGCGTAAGATACATCTCCGCTCCCCCCGAATTGCGGGGATTCCCAGGATTCTAGGAGGCCTAAGGCCTGACTGACGCCAAGAATGTATTTAACCAAGTGAGTCCCAAAATCTGACTTTTAAAGGGGGGGCTAATATCCTCCCTTACGTCACTGCTAAATGTAGATAATTCATGTTTTAAACTTTAAAAAATTTTACCTAATTTTAAAGTTTTACATTGAACAGTTTTAGTTTAATTTCTTACTCATAGATGGCCCCACATCTTAGATATGTCGACCTAAAATTTTTTTCTTATCAAAAACTCTTTTCTCTCCATATGCATTCGATTAATCAAAAGAAAAGAAAGAGTATCTAAAAGAGCTGTTTTGGACATGCCGCTGATCTCACTAATTGGATTGAAAAACTCATTTCAATACTTTTATTGAACAGTATTATTTATATATTACCACTGCTGGTAAATCGTATCATTCCTCTGACAACCTCATAATTCTGCTTTTTTCTATTTCCTGTAATAATGTGATAACATAAATAAATGTTTTAATACTAATTATAAGCATTTATTTTCATTCTTTCTCAATGTATTAAATCAATACCCCTATACTGTATTTGAAAATTATTTATAGCTTGCAATTTTTATTTATTTTTATTGTTTTAAGCGTTTCTTTTCCTACCAATAATTACTCGTATTCATTATTATCAAACATACAATGAGTAGAATATTTCTTCTTCTTATAACATAATCAAAAAAATTTGAAAACCCTTGGTTAGATTTTAGTTCTTTTTACAAATTAGTTTCATTTTTTTTAAACTATAAATCCGTGAGAATATTTCCCAAATGACCTAAAAAGTAAATTTCTTTAACTTTCCTTGACATATTTTCAGTAAATATTCTCGTATGATTGTACATAATATAAAAATAAAGACAATATATTTCAAAAGAATATTTTAATCACTGAATGCATATACAAATTAATATTAGCTTGCTCATAAGGTTATTGCATTTTTACTAAATTCAGTAATCGTCACTGTATATATGCATGCAGTAACTGTATCCTTGAACTATATATACGACAAAATAAAGATAAGATGGATAAATTCAGTTAAGACATTATTTACAGTTAAAAGAAAAAAAACATTAGTTATATTAAAATGTCCAACTTTATTCAATTAAATGTGATTTCACAAATGCTCGGTTTGATGGGTTGCCATGAATACTGCATATTAAATTTATTGAGTCAATTATTTTTTGTTTAAATGCAGCTGGTTTAAATAATGATAATGTGATGTTAGCTATTTTGGTATGTAAATTTTTAAAAAAAAGAAGAAGAAAAGACAAACGAAAAAGATCGAAGCAAGCAAAGGTTAATGAACTTTAAGAATACTTTGTAAAGAATTAACCAAATTAATGTCCATCAAACCTATATCCAACTGACTAAATTTTACGAGCTACTTAGTGAAGAGGTGTAGATTGGCAACGATTGTATGTGATATGTGAAATGACAATTCCCTATATTAATTGCCGCTTATTCGTTTTGATTATACAGATATCTCACAAACAGATTCATGCTAAGTTTGAATATTTCTTATGAATTGGAAAAATAAAATGTTGTATCTGGTCAAAATAGGATATCAAAAATAGAGTCCCTCGACAGAGATATTAGCAAGAATGGTTGAAGTATTGCAAAACACAGTAAAAATAAAACAGTGGTTGACTTAAAAAGATGATAGAATGTGAAGGAACGTGATTGTGCTTTATTTGACTTCATAGACAATTCGATGTGCAATTGAAACACAACTAAACACAAGAACTTAAGTGACTCTCATAGAATGTAAGCAAGATCTGAGTTCATGACATCCATTGAATCAAGCATTCCAGATCTTCACCCAAACATCATTATGTATTGTAGTTCAATCTATCTACTGACTAAAGTAGAATTCTATAGCAAGAAGAATGTATCTAGAGATGACAAGATATCGATAGACGCTGAAATGGTTGTCTTACTCCTCACAGCCTTCCTTCAATTTAAAAATATCTCAAAACAAATACATTAAAAAAATTAATAAATGGAAAGGATTAAACTTTGTCTCTATTTGCGTGAAAAAGGAACTCTCATCTCTTTAATGTATGAATGAATTTCAAATACTCCAATACAGAGGTCACCAAAGTGGTAGTTCGTGGACCACCAGTGGTCCGCGAGAAAATTTCGCTGGTCCCCAGAGAAATGTCGAATATATTCACTTATCACGTTAAGCTATGTTTTAAGATGCATTGATTGCGTTCTTAGATCACAACTTTTTTTTATAAATAAATTTAGCATTCACAAATTCCTATTAGTGGTCCTGGGATTTAAATTATGAATTTAATGGTCCGTGATGTCAAAAAGTTTGGCTGACCTCTGCTCTATTATACTTATGAATTTCAAATACTGCATATATTGTGGGGTACTTCATATTTTGTGGCAGTGATAATAGAATTCTAGCTCAAGGTTCCCAAACTTCTTTGTCTCAAAGACCCCTTTCCATACACACATGTTTTTTTTCTTTGGGTAGATCCCTGCTTACCTAATATTAAATTTTTGCAGATTTGTCAACTTAAGTGTCTTTTTGACAACGGGTATAGAGCTACTTACTTTAAAAGATTTAAATTTTTAACTGTAGTGAAGTACAGTGTTTAAAACTTCAGAAAAACATTAATTAATCTTAAATTTTCAACTCCTCTTGTAATATGACATTTATTTTCTTCAATGTGACGATATGATTTTCTTGTCTACTGTGGTATTACCATAGTGAAAGCATTCTCAAAGCCAGTTTCAAAATCTGAATGAAGGGAATTTAAATGTTGAACGTAGGTTAAAACGTAATCTTCCTGGCAGATTGCTGCGACAAAATGAGAAAGTGGGAAAATTCGCTTATTCGCTGATTTGGCTTAATTTTGGCAAACAACGCTGAAATTATGATTCTTGTTTTAATAAAAATATCTGTCACCTTGCAACTGTGCAAATTAATATTAAATTTAGTAAATAAATCTGTTAAATATGTAAAATCTGGTTTCCCTTTCATTACATTTTCTTTTTAAATTGAAGTCACGATCTGGTTTAATGATAGCTCCTATCGCAGATCCTATTTACATCTCTTGGACTCATAAATTATTTTTTCACTGATGTGGACCCTTTGCAAGTCGCCATAGACACCTGGGGGTCGACATAGACGACTTTGGGAATCACTGTCTGTCGATTGGGATATACATTTTTATACACTATTTTTCTTTCACTTCGAAATTAAACTAATTAATTTCAGAATTTGTTTGGGATAATATGATAGAATTAATAAATATAGTTAAAGGTACGTAAATATACCCATAAATTAAGATCTTAATTTTCTGAATCTTTTTTCAAATTTTGTTACGCGGATTTGTAATGCTGTATATAATTTACACGAATTTTTTCAGCTCTGGTCATCTTAAACCAATAAAATATGTGTTTCAAGAACTCTCTGTGAAAAGTTAGACAAAAAGTTTAAAATTATATTGTGATTGTGTATGAATAACTTTTGCTATTGAGAGTGCTTGTGCGAAAAACTATTTCGTAGCGACATCTATCGATATGAAGTGAAATAAAGTTATTTTTTGCATATTAGTTACATGTGATGTTACTGCAGATTTTATTGATTTATGGGTAAAAATCAAAAATCTTCACAAAACATTTCATTGATTACAAGTATTTTATGAAATCCATATATATATACAAAATATCTATTCCAAAAGTATTATAAGTGATTCGACTTATAAATTTATTGAAGTCATTCTTGACTTTGGATTCAGTCATACAGGATGAATGCTTCATGAAAATAGTAATAAAGATTAGGATTTAATTTGATGAAAAGTAAGTATCAGTCATTTTAACTAAAATTAATTTTCATAAAAAATGTAAGAATTATGAAAATATTTTCATATTACTATTATTATTTATTTATTTATTTTATTTTATTTATTTATTTGAAATAATTTAATTTAAAGAAATCTTGTTTTCCTTTGCATGAGTTTGAAATATCATAATAAATTTGGTAAGGTATCATAATTCTATGAAATAAGGGTCGGAATAATGATAGAAAGTCTTACAATAATTATAAACGACATAAATATCGTAGTTATGTTGAATTAATTTTGCATTAGTTTGGTTTCTTGCTGTTATTTATGAACAAATAATTTTACTGTCGCCCTCATTAATAACAACAACAAATATTCGATTGTATTAATAATAATAAATAAATCTTAATCTTCTAATTAGGGGGGGGGGTACCCATGTAATGACCTGTTTTTTAAGCATTTTTAGGATTTTTTTTTTTTTTTTGATGACCAGTAAAATCATAGAACTTTACGTTTTTTATCATTTATTTATATCTTAAGAGTATGTATATAAATTTTTAGCCAAAAATATCCAATAGAACGTGAGTTATAGCGCTCTGAACACACCCACCTCGAAAAAAAATGGACGCTCACTTCCTCCACGGTTCCGGCTGATTGGCTTATCTGAAATAAAAAATTAAAAAAAATTAGCGGCGTTTTAATCTATAAGCTTAAATGCATCGAATGAACTATACTCAATTGAAAATATCAAAAATTGGATTTTTGGTAGACCTCTGAAGAAAAAGTTTCGAATTTCATGGGTTTTTTTGTTATATTTTTGTTATGAAAAATAGAAATATTTTGAATTTTAGAAGATCGTAGTTCATTTGGTGCGTATATTTGGGCTGAGTCTACCCTATAAATTTGAAGTCATTCGGTCACACCGTTCTTGAGAAATGATGGAGGAAAGTTTGAAAAACAGAGTTTTGAGGAAAACGCGTTTAAAGTTTCAAGTCTGATTAAAACAATGAAAATCTTAACATGGCACGCCGAACAGCTGCTCTTCTAACACTTGCTTCTTTATGACTTCGAATTTTAAAAAAATCACTTTACCACCGTATTCTAGACATATTAAAGAAGCAATTTATGAAAAGAAAAATTGATTTTTTTAACCCATCACATGGACGAACCCCCTTAAAAAGAGTTCGATATATTTCATAAATAAAGGCTCTGCTCTGTTCACTCGATTCTTGGTTTAAAAAATGCATTGTGTTCTTGGCAAAATTACAGGTATTATAATATTCGTACAATTTTTTCTTTTTTTTTGGAAATTTTTATTCATATATTTTTCCAAATATTTTTTCTCATTACATAGAAATTAAAATTCGCTTAGTCATATATTTGATAAATTGATTTTTCTTTTTCCACTTTCAAGAACATAATTTTGTACCTTAGTTATTTTTAAATAATATTCTTATTGATGTACATATATTATTGAACAGTATATCTTAAATTTGAAAATTTTATCGTCGTTTATTTGTAAAAGATTTTAAATATGCAACTGATAACTAATTTTAAAGTAATAGAATTGGTAATGCCTTTATAATTTTAGTATAAAAATATTACCAATTACCTGATTTTATATATATGTATAATATCAGATGATATACTCATAATAATATCATATTAAAATTTTATAAATCCTCATGGAAAAGAATAAAATTTGGCTGCTTTTTTTATGTACTTCTGACTTTAAATTTTGATGAACATTTTTGAAACAAATAACGTATTGGATTTCTTTTGTTCTTTTCTTTTCAAAATGATCCAATAGAGTATTTAGTGTGTGTGTGTTTCACCAGGGGTGTACACAAGGTGGAGTGCAAACTTTTACACAAACCAACTGGTTTTTAATTTTTAGCGTAAAACTTACGTATCTATTCATCTTTTACCAACGTTTTTTTTTTAAAAAAAAAACACACACACACCCTCTCATAAAAGTATGTGTACGAAAACACATTTAATATCAATGAATAATTAATAAATCTGAGTTTTTGTGGAAGATGCACTAAGACTACAAAGATGCATTGATTTGGTCATATTTATAAATTCTTTGTAAAAAAAATTTATAGAAAATAACTCTGCATACTTTTAATTATAAGCTACACATAATCTTTTACTTTTTCTTCCAAATGATTTAAAATAATGGTAAATTGTTTATATATTGGTAAGCAGAAATTTTTTTCAAGTAAAAATATTTATCCGTTTATATTTTCATATCTAGTAACATAAAAAAAATTATATTCTCCTTCAAAACATAATTAGATAAATAAATATACTGCTGACAAAATCCTCAATTTAAAAAGAAAATAATAATAATTTCCATATTTTTTTCTCTTGTGAGTTAGGAAAACGTAATAAAAAATATTTTAAAGTAGAACAAAACTAAATTTTGAAAACTTATACCCCTTCCTCATCTGGTTATGTAACAAATTTTGAATCCAAATATTTTAACAAAAATGGCAATGTTTATTGTGAAGAAAGAAAGATGGCGCCACGAAGATATGAAACTTGCTTTATGGGTTTAGTTATCAATACAGTTCAGAATTTAGGCAATTCAATTTCTCTGCTATATTTCATAATACATTAAATTTTGTTAAAAAAATATATATATTTAAATTATTATACTCAAAAAGTTTACAAAATGGTTATATTGCGGGAAATAAATTTTTTCGTGAGATATATTTCTTAAATAGAAAACTTGTTTAAATTCTTTTTATGTATCTTGCGATTTTTAAAAGTATTTTTCATACGTCAAGATTCTAATCGTTTCAGTAAAGGGTTAAAGAAAGGACTTAGGTTAATAAAGTGAATTATTTATAATTTTTTTCATTATTTTAATTTTTTAATATTTTTTAAAAATTTTAACAAAACATTTTCAAAAAAAAAAAAAAAAAAACTGAACGTGTTAAGATAAAATTTTGAAAAAGAGTTCGCTTAATGTAAGGATTTAAATTCATATTTAAAACTTTTGATTCAATCCAGAATGAATTAAAAAAAATTTCTCAAATGAAAGTAAAATCGTAAAAAAAAGTGACTTCGGCGTAGAGCTGAATATCTTTGATAAACTCTAAAGTAAATTTTCTATAAAATCTTGCCTTTTTCAAGATTTTTCATGCTTTAAGCACATAATGATAAGTTAAAAGAAATAAAACAAGAATCTAGCTAAAGGCTTCGATAGAAACATGCTTTGTGTAAGTGTCAATATTGAGAACAAAGCGTGTTTTATTATAACAAATAATTAACAGAAGACAGAGCCCATGAAAACTAACGATAATTATTTAAGAAATTGAAATTATGTTTACAAAATTAAATCTATCTATAATTCGTTTTTATTTTTTACAGATGTTTATCTTTTCCAGTAGAGCGAGGATGGCCTAGCTCTTTTTAAAAACAATGTGGTTTTATTATACTTTGAAAAAAAAAATTATTGTATACTTGAAAAGGAAATATTTGTAACAAAAGACAAGGCATGCTTCATTATCTCAAAAACAAAACAAACAAAATTTTTTTAGAAATTTCCTTAACTTTTCTTAGCTAAACACTACAAATAAGCAAAGAAATATAAAAATAAATTTTGATACTCGCGAAAATTTACTGTGTTTAATAATTATTTTTTATGCTTAATGTTCTAAGCATATTTTATTCATAAATAAGCAATGCAAATTTTCATTTTAAATACCATTATTTATCAGCTTAAGATTCTTTAATTATAATATATATGTGCATGTATTATATATATAATTTAATATTATATAAATATAATATATATATATATATATTCGTTAATGATATATTAAATTACTATTATTCTAACTTAATGCAAAACAAAAGACAAGAAAATAGCAAAACAGATGACAAAGAAATATAGCGCAGTTATACAATGGCACAATCTCAGGTTTGGTTAAACATAGTTCCAAGGCACCCATATTTTTTTGTATTGCTGGGCTAAAATAATATTAAAAGAGGAAATACAATTTTTTTTAAAAAAATATTCTTTTTAAAAAAATTAATGAATTTGTAAGAATTTGACTTCCCATAGTTTTATCGTGTCACATATTAATCTAATTGCTCAGAAGTCAGTAATAAATTTTCAAAGTACTAAAACTGCGTGCGATTTGAATAACCGCTAACAACCGAATATTCAAAAATCCTATATAAACTGTGCTATAAAGATCAAAACAACGTGGTGGACAAAATAGCATTTCAGAAAATAATTGTTCATTATTTTCAATGAAACCAGAAATATGTTTGTCCTGTTTAGAAATTATGAAGGCAATATATAAAATTTGAATATTTGTTAAAAGTAAAAAACAACCATTAAAGAACTACAAAAATAAATAAAAGTATAAATTTCCGCATTTTCATCAAATGTAGTTTTATTCAGCATTTTAAGTGGTTTGTTTTTTAAACACCTCATAAAATATATCTTTAGCCAATTTACTTTTTCAGCATTTGTGTCGTGTAGGGCAGCGATGCACTTTAAATCTGTCGAGAGCTGAAACGTCCTCCCGTTGGCGTGGTGTGGGAGTTAGGAGAAGGAGGTGACAGCTCAGGTATCATCCACGTCACTTGACTATGGTTCAAAATTACGTGGTCCGTCGCCAAAAGCCCTCGTGTAGCTGAACAGGGCGATGTTAATATTCACTCATTCACTCACTCTGCAGCATTAGTATTTTATCATCTTCTTAGAACTTCATTTTTTAGTGGTTTTATTCAAACAAAATCATCTCATTTCATTTCAAAAACTTAAAAATAAAGTTCATTTTTCTAAAAAAAAATCTTTTAATGTTTCCATACTAACGTTTATACTCACAAGGACTGTGAAATCCCTCATATAAAACACACTTATTACATTTATAATATGCAATGGACACCGATAGCTTTGCATAGAGTAATGCCTTCTGCAAATCAAAAGAAAAAAAGCGACATATCTATCTAGAGTTTGCAATGCCAAAATA
This sequence comes from Trichonephila inaurata madagascariensis, assembly GCA_019973955.1. Lineage (NCBI taxonomy): Eukaryota > Metazoa > Arthropoda > Arachnida > Araneae > Nephilidae > Trichonephila > Trichonephila inaurata. The sequence continues at coordinate 749,135 of BMAV01008719.1, read as the reverse complement.
ATATCATCTTGAATGCATTTTATTGCTTAAGAGAACTTCATATTCTATAACACTTGCATTCCCAGCACAGTTACGTGTTCCTTTTCTTTCTTTCTTTCAATTGGAACAATTTTACCTTTATTTGCGTATTATATTTTTGTCTAATATTACTATTTTGCGTATTTACATTATTGTTAAATTTTGTAGAATCTGATTCATCGTCAGCTGAAAAACCATTCTCATCCGAACATATACATAATATATATATATATATATATACATAATATACATAAATGATGACATATATAATACACATAACATACATAAATATACATATCTTATCACTGTGTCGAGCAAGATTACTGTAGTGCTTGGCTCTTTCAGGTTGGAATCATGCTTACTGGGGACGTATAGTGTATAGCGATGAATCCCGCTTCCAACTGTGTCCTGACGATTATCAAAGACGTGTCTTCTGGAGACGCCCAGGACAGCGTGCCGATCCTGCTTTCACTATTGCACGCCACACAGGCCCTCAACCAGAAGTTATAGTCTGGGGTGCCATTTCTTTTGACAGCCGGATCCTTTGATCGTTATTAGAAGCACAGCATAACGGTACGTCCACGACAATCTGAAAACTGTTTTGCTACCGTTCCTTTTGCAGCACCCTGGCCTTATTTTTCAGTAAAATAATGGCAAACCACATATGGCACGTGTTGCTATAGACTGTCTTACAGCTTATCAAACACTTCCTTTGCCAGCCAGATCTCTCTCCAATCGAGCATGTCTGGTATATGATGGGAAGGAGACTGCATCTACCAGGGAATATTGATGACATGACCCAATTTGGCAAGAAATACCGCAGGAGATCATCAGGGTGTTTTACCATGCCATGCCACGTTGTATCCAGGCTAGAGTTGGATCAACACCTTATTGAGCTCGTTACTTTATAGCTATGTGTAACTCTGAAATAAATCATTCAATTCTTCTGAAATTTGAATCATTTTCTGTTTTGTACATCATCTTTCAACCCTCTAATTTTCGCCTCTATCGGACAACTCATTCTCGGTGCATCGTTTTTTTTTTTTTTAATATAGAGTGTATATAGGTATGTGTGATGGATCCACATCACCACATCGACCTCAAATACAACTCAATCAACCTTCTCAAAAATAAGGTACTTCTACTTCAACTCTGTCACTAATAGAAGCATGGGGAATTATTTCATCTCTCTTCTTTTTCACATGCGCACTCACATGGTCTTGAGGCTCTGCCGAAGTCTGCTGCCGCATACGGTACGCACGCTATAATGATGGATTAGTTGAATTTAATGTAATATAATAATGTAATATATTTAATTATTATTTAATTATCAGTGACTGCCATTATTTTAACAAGATCATTCACAAAGCTGCTAAATGAGAAACAGTCGAGTCATATATATATATATACAGGGTGTGGCCATAATTAAACTGCAAGTGTTCAAGGGGTGATGGAGAGAAAACTACCGGGAATATTCCAGTAAATTCGGTATCTATCTACATGTTTCAGAACATGCTTAAATCAAATATGCAAAAAAAGAAAATCGCCATTTTCACCCGATAGATGGCGCTGTACCGTATTTCAACGAACACTGGTGTCATATACAACTTCCAAAACCGATAGACAGAGCATAATGTCATTCTAAGAGGCATATGAACAATATACAAAATCACTTATAGTTTATCAAAATTCCATACAATTCGCTTCAATAATTAAATTTTTACAGTATCATGTAATCAAAAATTAACGTAAATTACGATCACTAATTAAACAATCCATAAAGACGCTTTGGAAAACAATTAAACCATTAGTCATTCAATGAAATTATCACATGATGCGCTCAATATGCCAACCAGCAGATGCAACCACATGCTGAAAACGTAAAACAGTATGGTCCACCCCGTCGCATTTAAAATCTCTATTGTAACACACCTCACGTTTCTTGTTATTCTCGATTTCAATCCAACAACAGAAGCATGTTGCGATTTATAAACCATACTTTTCAGATATTCTTGCAGATAAAAATCGCAAGGATTAAGAACCGGTGAAAGTGAGGGCCAGGCGTTTTCGAAATCTCTGCTTATGACTCGGTCTCTGTCCGTACCAAAAATGTAGCAATTTTTAACAGGTTTAGCGATGTGAGGGGGTTCTCCATTCTTTATAAATACCGTGGTTTCTAAACAATGTCTCTCTTGCAATGCTGGAATCAATTGTTCTCTCAACATTTCTACTCAATGTGGTCTTGTTTTTATACTGCTCGTTGGGCTTAAAATTTGCATATATACCGTCGATAAGTATTGTATTGTTCACCCGCAGTCTATCGGGTGAAAATGGCGGTTTCTTTTTGCATATTTAAATTGAACATATTCTGAAACGTGTAGATGACAAATTTCATTGGAATATTCCTGGTAGTTTTCTCTCTAGCACATCTTGAACACTTGCAGTTTCATAATGGACACCCTGCATATGGAGTTTCAGCACGGTGTACGTCTAGGGAATATAGAAGATAAACTGTCCTTTGCTAAAAAAAAAAAAAACGTTTAATGATGATCATTTCATACAGGACTACACAATCATGTATAAAAACATAAAGAAGATTTGAATCCCATTCAGATAAAACACTTCTGATACTCAATGGTGGTAACAGTTCTTCAGTTCCTAGCACAGTTTAACCTGGAGTTCAGATGGCGAGTGATCTACGCGCGTCACTACTACTTCTCTACCTGCTAGCGTAAACTGGTTCTTTCACGAACAATTCCCCCTTGCTAATCATTTCACTATATCCTTGTTAGTTCGCTTGTGGCTACGACCCCAGCGCCCTCTACTAAAAACACACACACATATATATACACACATATATACTTATACATATATCACAAATGAAATAAATTTTAGGCTTTTAAATTTTTTTAGATGTATATAACCTAATTCGGCCCCCCCCCCTCATTTCTGGTAGCTAATATGCAAATTAAGGCAATAAACACAATAAAAGGGTTAAAAGCCCTAATTTTTTTTTCTAAAAAAGTTCGTAAAAATTTCTGAAAGTAGTTGCTGAATATATCAATAAATCATATTAATTTTACGTTCTTAAGAAATTTTTTAGATATCACTAAAAATTTAGCAACTAAAATAGCTTCCTAAAAATTCTTAATTTTGGCTCTTCCAAAGTAGTTCTAACAAATTCTCCATGTGTTATTTAATTTTAGTAAGTTCCTAAGTTTCTTGCAGAATTTTTTTTTAAACTATGCGAGTGGAGGGTAGTGCTTGTAGAAAAGTGGTCCATTGTTTTCTTTTTATGGTAACAAAAATAAAATAAATGTTTGTCTGTAAATGTTTTCCATTCGATTAAAAAAAAAGTAAATCAATGGAGTAAGTTCACCAACTCATTCTAAAGAAGTAATACGTATCTACAACAGGGGTGGCCAACCCAAATGACCTCGCGGGCCACTTCGGAAGAACTTGACAATCCCGCGGGCCGCATATAAAAATAGATATCTTTGTATTAGATTTGGATCCATTACAAACATTTTTTGGAGGGAAAATTTAAAACAGACTGATATATTATTATTGTTGTTTTCATTGTTTTTCATGTATACAAACATAGATAATATAATAATAATAATAATGCAATGATTAAATAATGTTTAATTTATTTAATTAGTGAGATACCTGTTTCTCAACTCTTTCACTTAGTTTCTGCAAGTCGATCTGAATGCTTGTGTATTTGCGTATCGTAATTGATGTTGCAGATTTTCGTGCGTTAAGTTTGAGCACGATTTATGTTTCATAAATTTCAATTTAGAAAAAAAAAGAGATTCGCAGTAACAGAGAAGCAACATGATAAAATAATAACAGTTATGAGATTTATTTTTCACAAAAAAAAAAAAAAACTTTTTAAACAAAAAAAAAATATTGTACAAAAATGTCTAATTTTGTAAAGTTGTTAAGAATCTCTCGGGCCGCAAATTTATTCAAGGTGGGCCGCGGGTTGGACACCCCTGATCTACAATAAAAATAAGCCATCTAGTGTACCATAAGGCACAATTTTCAATCTACATAAAATAAATAACCATCATCCAAATATAAAAATACGAAAATAATTGCTGAACATCCTGTGATCAAATATCCCGTTACATATCGTATACATTAGTAAGAAATGCTTGATTTCGGAAATGATACTAGTTTGGCCTTGAAAGAGATGCGGAGACGGAAGTTGTGTGATCCGGCATGCATTGGAATCCTGCGACAGAAATTGCAGCAGTGCTCAACTGTCGGTGATTATTTCGTTACAGGGAATTTTAACGTGTTGCTTTATTCATAAGATATAATTTTCCCATTTTAATAATTGTCATATCATAAGCATATGAGTTAAGATTTAAATGGAGGATTTTTATTCTCACACTGCTTAATAAATTGTTCAATAGATTAATGGAGACATAATATATGGTTTTTAAAAATTTAAACTTATCTGAACATCGGAGATTGAGAAAAAAGTATGGAAACCACACACACACGCACGCACGCACACACACAAGGACACATACGCAGACGTCGAACACGCACGCACAAACACAGGCACGCATACGCAGACGCCGCACATGCATGCACGCACAAACACACACGCACGAACAAACACACACACGCGCACACATATGTATATACAGTGGCGCACACAAGGGGGGCCCTGGGGGTCCGGATCCCCCAAAGCCCTTGATTTTTTTCCAAAAGGTTATAATTCTAAGTATATAATACGTAAAATTTAACTAAATATTTGTTATTAATGATTAAATTTATTAATTAATGCTAATTATTTATTCAATAATTAGTTTTTTACTGTGTTTGGTTCCTGAAAATCGACAAAATCAAAAATAGCATGATACAAGAATGGTGAACTTTCATCTCCGAACCTCCCCCCCCCTTGAAAAATTCCTGTGTGCGCTACTGTGTATATATACTATCCATTATTTGCTAATGACAATTATATTTTGTTTAGTACCCTATACTCCGGCGGATAATACGCACTTTTGACACAAAGAATAAGATCGAAATTTCCGAGTCGCGTTATACGCCATGTATAAAAATGATAGCTTTAAAAAGAGAGAAACGCATAAAAAATTAGCCATCTACATATATCGAGAAATATTGTTTATTGAAATGAAATAATATATCTGATTTACTTAAAAGGTTCTAGTTCTAGAAGTATACTATTTTTTCAAAAGTATGGTATAATAACTCGAGTAGATAAATTTAAAACATAAGAGCATTGCACATGTACACTCGAAGTTTCTTCGTAAAAAAGAGGGTGAGCGTTATACAGCGAATATACCTAAAATTTTTTAAAAAATGCAGTTTGAAATTATGGGTGCGCATAATACGTCATATATTACGATATTACAAATAGTTACATTCTGTTTAAAAGCTTAAAAACCCCATAAAGTATTTTTTTAATTAATAAAAAAAATATTAAACGTATTTTTTAGTTCTGCATCATAATTCTTTCTATTAGTATAGTATTATATTTCCTTTTTTTAACTGGAAAACTGGAATTAGAAGTAATCCTCCTCTATATTCGATTTTTTATAAGGATAAAAAAAAATTAGGTATTTGTTTTTTTTTAATTTATTTAAATTTTACACTTTTATAGCAGATCAGTTCTAAATATCTCATTTCCGTTTTAAATAACAAATTTATATCAACTAATTTTCGTAAGATTTATTTTCGTTAAGAACATCCATGGAAAAAAGCTATTAATAAAAGAATCATGTAATTATTTTCCAATATTTTTTCTGCAAAATTGAGCTAGTTCTAATAAATTAGCAAATCTGAAGAGAAATTCAATCAATCGATATGAGACTATAAAGGGCATCATTTAATTTTTTAAGTAAAAAATCGTTCAAAACGTTGCAATTTTTGAGAAATATTTTAGAGATAATTACAGATATGCTTAACGCTACATTTAGAATTTGATTCGAATAGAAAATAGTCTGAAATCTATTTACCTTATATTTTTGTTTGTTAGAGAAAACTTAATATATTAATAATATTTACTGAAATAAAATCAGAGAGCGTACTATATTAAAGTATTAGAAAATGTAAAGTTTACAAAGGAAAAATATATTCCTTGGTAAAACAAAAACTGGAGCTCTCTTTCTCTGCATATTTAAAAATAGGTATAAAACAGAAAGTAAAAATGTAATGTAAAATATATATACCATGTAATAATTCACTTAAATTTTTCTTCAAGGGATTTTAATTCAAAAGGGTGTTGAACCCTCTAAAACATGGCGTGATAATTAATTTCTTGTTTACCCTCCTAACGGGATATGTCCATAACTTTATCTCTCGAAAACTGAAATTTCAGTGTTTTTAAATCAGGATTATGCAATCTTGCATCACCCGCATATCTGGACCAATAAAAAAAAGCACATACACTGGATATCATATTATTTTAATAGTTTCCTGTTGACCATGATTTTTAACAGACAAGATCTCGGGAGTGAAACAATGAATGCTTCTGTGACGGTCTTAAATGTGCCCGTGTCTATTTGTGTTTGTGATATGCTTTTCGAGTCGCCTTTTATTCGTCAATAAAACATAAATGTTTAACGCTTACTAAAACGCCTCTTTCCGCAATTGAAACTGTCATTAAAACAAGTAAATTTAAATTATTTTTTTTAAGTCAATTCCTACTTAGATAAAAGAAAAATTTTATTTTAGCTACTTTTTATTAAATAGTTACAATTAATATAAATATGTATATACATATGACAGAATCACAACATTAAGAAGTAATTCATTTTTTCTTAATTATTTTATAAAAATTTTAAAATATTTAGGTTTGTGAAAAAAATCTACTTAAAATTGTCTGAAATTAATAAGGATACTGCAGTAAACATAAATCAATAAAAAATTCATTTTAATATACTAGAATAATAATATCAAACAATATACACAATAAATAATAAAATAAAATTACAAAAGAATGAAAAAAAAATAATGGATAGCAACCACAGAACCAAATTTAAATGTAATGGTAATCGTATTATAATGTTATCGCCCAACTTGACAATTCTCAACAAAAACACTTGGTACGTAGTATACCGATATCAAACTAGAACATTAATTTCAATACTCAAAAACTTAAAACGACAAGCTGTCTTCTTTCCCCTCCAACCTAAAATCTATAAAAAAAGTTATTTAAGGTATCTGACTACGTTCGGAACCGTGATTTTAAAAAAGCCCATAAATTGATAATTTTTATTATATAGTGTCACTTAGATTAGAATATCTGTATAAAATTGTCTTAAGGATATTTTGACAAAAAATTTATTTAAATACAATATTTTGGCAAAAAATGAACTTAGAATAGTCTTTTTTCAAAATGTTCTTTTTATAAAAATGCTTCTAAAATAATATTTCGCGCGCTTACGTAAAGTAAAGACTCCTCCAAAGAGTCTGAACTAGGATTTTTGAAACATTCATATTATTTTCAGAGTTACCACCAAATGAAATAATTATCGTCGTTTTTTTCTTAAAATTGCTCCCCTCTGTTGTCGTAAAACATGGATAAACCCACTTCTAAGTTATTAATTTCAAAAATTCTAGTTGAGCCTCTGTACAAAGGTCTGAGCTATATACAGGCAAAATAATATTATGATAGAAGCATTTTTCACAAAAGGAGAATATTTAGAAAATTGGACATTCAATGTTCAATTTTTGTCAAAATATGGTACTTAAATAATTTTTTATTGTTATACTATTCTTAAAACAATTTTATATACATTTTCTAATCTAAGTGACACTAAATATCATAAATATTATCCATTTATACGCTTTTGGTAGTCGGATACCTTACGGATGGTTTCTATACGTATCTTGTTTTTCTGCTTTTGTAATTCCATAGAAAAAAACTTGATATTAAAAGTCGAGAAGTATAATTGAATATGAATAAGTATTATGATACTTTTCTGAGATACAAGTCTCTTTCACTTTTTCCGCATTGAAATAACTGAGGGACAGCTTTAAGAATTAGTTTTCAACGTCTCATTATCTAAAAAGAAGAAACTTTCTTCATCTATGCTTTAATCTGTTAAAAAAATATTTATGTCAATAAATATATTTTTCCAGCTAATACAGTAGAAATAAAAACACCAAAATCTTGATCTATGTGAAAAAATGCAAAACCTATAATTGGAAAAAGAATTGCTTGTTTTATTATTATAGTGCTTCCTGTGAGTCAGGCTGAACAGATTTTTTGCGTGTTTGGGCCTGCATACAGAAGTTTTTGTACCAAAGCTTTATTAATTTGGGGCACTTACATATTATCGCAACTGTTTTGGAGAGATTATATGAAATGAAGCACATGGTTGTGTCAAAAATATTTAGCATGTACAACATATGGAAAATCAGCGTTGCTAACTTCGCAAATTATTTTGAATATTGGCATTGTTGCGATAGTATATAAGTACCTAAATTTTCTCTAACCCGTTCAAGACCAGTAGATTTTCGCTGTTAAGCCTATATATATATAACTCTATTTCAACTGCTGTAATAAAATACGCCAAAATTTATGGTTTATAATTATTCCAAATCCAGATAACAACGGTTTGATCACGGACTCAGAAAGGAGAAAATAAAATCTCACATCATTCCTTGAAGTGATCACATACATGTAATCATGGTCCTGAATGAATAAATAAATAAAAGCGTAAAATAGATTTAATCGGGTTATATATCAAGAATCTGATATATATCTCAATCATTTTCATCCAAATAAACAAAACACTGGTTACATTAAACGTGTGTTATAAACCAGAACATCAATATGTTGTGAATTAAAACATACTTTGACTGGTCTTGTGTCTTTATTAATATAAAAAATATCCGATTAATAAGATTTTTTGGAAATATCACAATAGTTTTTAATCAAAGCAAAGTATTATAGTCCTGAAAGTATAGCCTTTCTGCAGGGGTGTAATGCACACCCCCATATTGCGGGGGGGGGGCACAGGGTCCTAGGGAGCCCAAAACCTGACAGCCGCCAAGTATCTACCCTATGTAAAATCCAACTTGGAGGCCCAAATGTTCTCCGTTATGCCACTGACTTTCTGCACTATGTTATAAGATTTATCTCTACTTACATATTATGGTAACAACGTTCAAGATAACTCGCCAAGTTGGCAGTGCCAATTTTGCATGCGGGTTATGCGCTGAATTGGCAATCATGTGTTTCGTTTCATATAATGTTACCAAAAGGCTGTGATGATATGTAAGTACTGGGATTAATCTAATTTAAAAAATGCAGAATAATTATTAATAAGACAAAATATCCATTAAATATTAGTAGTTAAGTAGATTTAATTTGTATACTTTATGTATAATACCGAAAAGTAAAAAACATTCTTTAATTCTTGAAATATATTATATATATGTTCAATTTTACTAACTAATTTTACTCATTCTGTAATTTCTGTTCAGTTAATTTTGATTCTTTCAATATTCGAAAATGAGAGTGAAAAGAATCATAAAATAAGAGTATTGAAATTGTTGAAACTCTTAAATAATTTCTTCATGGGAACTTTTAAGACATTTTCCATAATTTAATTAATAAGCTAAAAAAGTACTTTAAAATGTTCAAGAAATTAGTCTCCTAAAAAGTTTAATAATTGTCAACAAAAACTTATATAATAAAATTAAAATAAATCCTGAATCTTTTTGGTATTGATTAGGATAATATGGGTTATCTAAAGTTGTATTTATTCCTACATTCAAGGCACTTTCTACTAACAGTGCTAATTCATAAAAAAATGTCATGTTCAGTCAGTTGGTGAAACCATATTGCATACTGAAACATGTTAATGCTACAATTCATACAAGAACATTTTACTGCAAAACAATAGTTTTATTTATGTAACATAATAATCATTGGTTGACCACCTTTCAAAGCTGTATTTAAAATGGGGTTTTATATATAGAGAGTAGTTGGCTATGTGTAATGACATAGATAAAGCTTTTCACTTTTGGGTAAAAGTGTAGAATAGGGAGCCCTTAGGATTCGGTGACCGGAATCGATCGCCAAACAACTTAATTAAATGCATTACTGATAACTTTATAATTTTTTTTAATTCTCATTAATATTTGTTTGTTTTCATTGTAAAATTCCACTTCGTAATTTCTCTTAACACCTATCGCTAAGTTAATTAGCACCTTATTTTGGTTGCTAAAAAATTAACTTCACAGAAGCCCCCCCCCCTTCTACAATTAAATCCAGGGTGGGTTTAAAAGAATGTTGCTTACAAATTAATTTAGTTTTGACTTGAATAAATCAAGCAATATGACTTATGAATCAAGTAAATTGCTTTTTAAATAATCCGCCAAAATAAAGTAAACATCACATTTACCATATCACTTGATTGGCAGTCAAATATACAGAGAGTGTAATTAGTAATTTTAACAACTTATTTAATTTATCTTATATTAAAAACAAATTACGTACTTTTAGTTTTACAAACAAGAGAAAGTCAGTTAAGTAAAATAACAACAAAGAATCGAGTACTTATTTTAATGTGTGTTCCTTCGCGTGTAACGTGGTAGATACGAAATATAGTTAGGAAGATTTAAGAGGATTAAATTTGTTGTTGAACCTCAATTTTCAAAATATGTAACCAGTATATTAAAAGAGTGTCTGTAATCCTGAATATGTTTTTTTAATTTGCCCGAGAGCATTAAATAACATTTTGTGGGAGGCTTTGAGTGCATGTAACGAATCAAATTTGATCAAGGCATGCGGTCAAATCTGAGACAAACATACTCATTTCAAAATGAGTATGTCTACATGCTCATTTTTGAGTATGTCTTTTTTCTCCGTGAAGGCATCATTTGATATTATTATATTTGTGGCTATTATTATTATGTTTTCATATCGCGTCTTGCTTTAAACGTGGACTTAAAAATGTAAGTTTTCTCTTTATTGTAGTTATGTAGGTCAGTGCTCCTCAAACTTTCAATACTGGCGCCCCCCTTTTCAATCACAATTTTTATCGCGCCCCCCCTTATACATTAATAAATTACTGAATGCACTTTGACGCTAAAGCTACAATACACGATCTTAATTATAAATCGTACAAATTAATAACATAAGTATTAAATTTTGTATACGCTACTTTTAAACAAAAAATTAAGTAATAGGATAATTATTATGTTATTTTTCCTTTCTCTATATAATTTTTAAATTGGAACATATTGAAAAATGTGGTGGCTGCTTAGAAAACAAAATATAGATATCAGTTAAATATAGATAAATTAAAAGTAAAAAAAAAGTTAAAAACAAGCTTTTATTTAAATGCTCTAAAAAGAATAAAATAAACTTTTCTTTTAAAAATATTTTTGCTATCAACTTATAAAATCGTTACACAATTTATGATATAAAAGCTGGTCGCGAGATTTAAGTACGCGTTTTCACTTAGATTGAAAATTTAAAAAATTTAAATCAATCAGATCAAGTTATTTAATTTGCTTGTTTATCAACACAGGTAAATCTCGCGACAAGCTTTTATATCATAAATTGTGTAACGATTTTATAAGTTGATAGCAAAAAAATTTTTAAAAGAAAAGTTTATTTTATTCTTTTTAGAGCATTTAAATAAAAGCTTGTTTTTAAAAAGTTTTTTTTTACTTTTAATTTATTAACATCATACCTTTGTGAATCCGGATTTTCTGCGATGGCTATTTTGAAGACAAAATATAGATCTGAGCTAAATATCAAAAAATAACTCTGAGTGTCAATTTCTAATTTTTAGACTTCCTTTGAAAAACTTTGCTCTGCAAGACAAGCCCATGGAAGTCACTGATAATTATTAAACTTGTTCTTATAATGGCTGAAGTACCCACTCTTAACACGAGTTTATTTTTTTAAAAAATGATAATATATTATTCTTGATATAATAGATTAATTGTAAGGAGAGTAAAACTAAGTGCATGACAATGTATACAAAAATGTAAAATGATTTATTGAAATGAATACTCATATTATAAACGGTTTTGAATGAACTGTAATTTTAAGCCTCGCAGAATTAGCATTTAGAATAAATGTTAAGTAATAAAAAAAGAATAAAAATTCTAATGAATAAAAATTGTGTTATTTTTTTAATATTTAAAGCGAGAAAACTTCAAATGTTTTAGCCCGGGATCAGGTTAATGGTCGCGGGGAGTGATGCACCCCAATTCTTTTTTTTATAATTATTTTCAATATACAAGATAAAAATCACAATTTCAGTGAATAATTTAACTAAGAGAAAATATACTTACCTATTTCAAGGATTTTTCTGTATGTCTTTCATAAATTGAGAAAATATCCAATAAAACTGAACTAAATTCTTCCAAATGTACGTGACCTTAATAAAAGACACAAATCACAGACACTTTTTGCTAACATTACAGGAAAGTTATTTGCAAGCAAAACTGTCACATTTTGTTCACGTTATTGTAATTTTAATGTCCGTTGATGATCGACAAATATCCTATTGAACTTTTTCTTGCTTGTGTCTTTTTGACAGGGTGAAGTGCATTTTGCGGTACACTTATGGCTTCGTATTTTCTTGATAAAGTTCTTAATGTAGCTATTGAAAATTTTCCTTTCGTTTCATGTTTATTGATTTTCTCAAATTTACTTTCGCTAACATGATTAATATGCATTATTTCAGCAAGTGTTTCCCTTGTTTGATCAGCTTCAATTTCCTTTTAGAGATCACAGATGTCCAATTCTTTTTTCATATTCTGCTCATTTACATTTATAAACCATAATCAGTCATACAACATCACAATTAAAACCACTAAGTTATTCATAGGGGAAAATGAAGCATGTTAAAGAAAATATTTTTGAAAAAAAGTGATCGTGCCGGAAACTCGGTCTAAACAAGTATCCTAAGATTCTAAAAAAACGTTTGCCACTCCCAAAAAAGGAGATATGTGATCAATTCATTTTAGCTCCCATTAAGACTGTCATATTAGAGGATTCTCTGTCAAGGTCATTGGTAACAAATAAACAGTTTCCCAGAATTAACGATTTTTGTATTATATATTTCAGTAGACTCATAAAAATAAATCTTGGCCAATTAATCCTTCAAAGTGCTCAATATGCTTATCCATGTATCATAAAACTCTTTCAAATTGTGAAAAAAGCGCAACAGAATTACATAATTTACAACTTCCCTAAAAAAGGGGATGCAGATAACATACCACTAAGCTCGAAATTCAGCAAAAGTAATATTTTAGATTAAAAGAAACGTAATAAATAATCTCTCATCGTAGGATTACAGCAAAGCAAACCAAATATTTTCTTTTATTTTTGATGACCTTTTTTCACCAGATGATATATATAAATCATATCAATGTAGATCTGTATTTTTTTTTTATTATATCAGAAAGTATTTTGTTTTTTTTCATTCCAGTAAATTTATTTTTTTTAACCTTTTATTTTCGATATGCTCGCGCCCCCCTTGAAGGGATATCGCGCCCCCCCAGGGGGGCGCGCCCCACAGTTTGAGAAACGCTGATGTAGGTAGATACATGTTCCATGCTTATTATTAAGTTATAATAAGTATTGAAGGTGGTGGTGTTTTTTTTAGCCAAATTTACGCCACTGGGTGGACTATAATACCCTGAAAATATTAGAAGTAGCCCGTGCCCAAGAAAGTCTGCTCACCTCTGATCTAGACGATGGGAAATCACATAGCAATGCATGGTCTGAAACGCTTTCCTGGTGCGGTAGAGATGAAACAAAACACAAGAAAGACAATACATGAATAAGGAGAGAAAACATGTTTATTAATCATAGAACAGCAAAAATTCTAGGAAGTCTTTGGCTGGTGTACTCGATAGATGGCGCAACATAAACCAAAGCACTGGTTGTCCAGTGCATTGGCCTACTCGATCGCCGGACTTCATTTGAATTAATTACTTCTTATTAGGGAACGACAAATCACTGAGGTACGAACCTCACATTTACAGTGCTGGAGACCATGAAGCACGAGTTGCGACAGCTGTTGAGAAAGTCTGGGACATGCTCAGTATTTTCGCTAGTTTTCAAATTTCAATGTGCGGGAGATGCATCATGGCATCACGGTCCTGGGTCACAATTTCAAACACTTACTTTAACAACGATCGTTGTCTCTTTAATGTTCTTTTTTTCTTAGTTCTCTTTTACCGTGCCAAAAAGGCGTTTCCGCGACCATGCATTACTATATATCTACCATCGTCTAAGTGTACTCTATCTCTCAAAGTTTATAACCGCTGTACACACTGATACATCCTGCATACTACACTGGTGTGCAAAACTTAAGCAACAGGTGGTTTATTGCCATAACTTCACCAAAAATCATCTGAGAGACATGAAATTCTGAAATGAGGGAGAGTATTATGTACGTAAAGGATGACGAAAGCATCGGCGCTGAAAAAGGAATACAACGCATACGGTATGGAATCAAACAAAAACAAGCTTTATTGAACGCATAGTATCGTGACTCATGATTGTCTATCCAACCGGAAGAACAACAAGCAGATGTTTCTTACTATGGTATATGCCCTCCCCTTACTACAATGGTTCCTTCGCACCGTCTCCGCATACTCAGAACCAGCTGGTGCAACATTTCTTGAGGTAGGAGTGCCCATTCCTCAATCAACATCTTTTTGAGTTGTTGGTTGTTCTCCGGATGATGTAAGCGTGTGGCAATACGTCTCCCCAAAGCATCCCACACATGTTCGATGGGATTTAAATCTGGGGAGCACGCTGGCCAATCCATTCGAGTGATATCTTCACTTTCCAGCAGCTCCTCAACAGCAAGAGTGCGATGTGGCCGTGCATTGTCATCCATAAAAATGAAGTCTGGGCCAACGGCACCTCGGAAAAGACGCACATGGGGAAGAAGTACCTGCTCACAATAGCGATCCCCGATTACAGACCCTCTGTCGAAAATGTGAAGCTCAGTTCGCCCGTTCAGCATAATGCCTCCCCAGACAAGAACTCCAGGACCACCGTAACGGTGTCTTTCCTTGATGTTACTGGGATAAGACCGGGTCCCGATCTCTCTCCAAATCAAAACGCGTTGAGAATGCTTCTGGTACTGAACCGACTCCCATCCGTAAAGAAGACACTACTCCATTGATCAGTTGTCCAGTTTTTGAGCTCTCTGGTCCACTGTAAACGGTGGCCAACTTTCAAAGGGAGGCAGTGTTCAGGACGGTGGGCGAACAGGCCCCCTTTGTGAAGGCGTCTGGCCTTAGTAAACCGCGACACTTGTCGACCCGTTGCTGTACAGATTTTCTGAGCAATGGCGATGCTGACTGCTGTCGAAATCTTTTCGCCTGCAGGATGATATATCGGTCATTCCCTGCAGTTGTCGTCCTCGGGCGGTTACCACTAACCTTTCTAACAGCTGCACCTGTGGTAAAACGCTTTCCAAGCGCACGAAACGACACTTTTGTTGATTCCGAACTCTGCAGCTACACTGGTGACTGTACGCCCCTCTTCCAGCTTTCCGATCATTCTTCCACGTGTGAAGTCGTCTAGGTGATTTCTTCTAGCCATATTTCACGAACTGACTCACTGGCACTTGCAGCGAATATGTTGAATTGCATCTCCGTCCTTCATTTTATTCTACTGCTGAGCAGCGCTAGCCGACATCACGTGTTTTGCGTACGCTAACATCGCTTCTGACGTTTTGTTCCTGATATTTGCATACGCATGACGTTTCTACTTACTTTCGTGTTCACTGTACTGATCTCCAGACCTTCTCTTCTGCAATTTCATGGCTATCTGCTAAATTTTTACATTGTTGCTTAAGTTTTGCACACCAGTGTATTATACATATTATATAACCCTAAATTAATATAAGACTTTTTCCTATCTCATGAGAAATGGAAAAAAAAATATATATATTCTATTATAAAAAAAAAGGAAATTATCTTCAAAAAAAAAAATTCCGTTTACTGGTTTTATTTTGAAATTGTGTAGCATTTTAAAATACAGCTATTTACTAATTCAAACGCAATAAATCCGAGGACAATAAACCTGTCTGTTTACATGCTCATATTGATCCTTCTTTTTAGCCTAATTTCGAACCCTTAAGCGAAAAAGCGGTAGATACTACTAGACTTTTTTTTTTCGAGGGAATTACGTTAATGATAAGGTTATGAAGGGGGAAAACCTTGTGGTTTTATTATATTGCTCAAAGCTCTAGACATCGAAAATTGTGATGCTGAAACCTTGACGATTGTTCGGTAAATTACCTATCTCCTTCAATATTTTTATGTGTGATACGCAGTTATTGATTAATAATTCACATCAGGTATTAAGAATTTGGAAAGTGTTTCTTCTAATGTTTTTGATATATTTATTTAAACTGTAAGCTCTATTGATTAATTTTTGTTCGAAGTTATGTATTTTTTCATGTTCTTCGATCAGATTTAAGATTTTACTTTTATATTTCTGAATACTTACAATAAAATCATCATTGATGAATTAACCCTTTAAGTGGTTTGCCGGTACAACGTACGGGCTATCGAAAGTTGCCCGCAACTGGTTTGCTCATACGCTCGGATATTTTCTTTCTTTGATTTGAGCTTATTTTTAATTCTTATGATGTATTATTTAGTGCTAGTATTTTGAAAAGGTTATGTAGTTTGTCTATGGTATTTAAATGCTTCTCGTCTGCTGTTTTTTTTTGTGGTGAAGGTAGGTATTAGTATGTTTTGTTTAATTACAAATAATACAAAAATGTGCCTTTTTTTAGAAGTATTTTAGGTTAAAAAAATGACCGCTTAAGATGAACAATCACTTGTGAAAACTGAAATTAAAAATTTTAAACTAAATTTAAATCATTAAGAAAAATGAGTATAATTGATATTAAACAAATGAAATGATTAAAAGTTACACCTCTTTAAAAAAATTATATAAAAACTATAAAATAACTTGTGTACATTCGTAAAGTACGCATTTTGAAATTTATATAAATAACAATGTTAAATAAATGATTTTTTTTTTTTTTGCGTAGAATATAGCAACTGCATTTTATTTTCGTCGTAAAATAAACCATGTAGTTGCTCTTTTAGATTTTGTTGGCATCTAATTGCGCTCTATGCATTGTTCGTATATAGAATTTTACAAACAAAACCAAAAGAAACGGCAGAATGATGAATATCCATAACATTAGTATTTGCTTCTGAAGGAGCAAAAAAAAAGCTTCAAGTTTTTTTAATATAATTTATTGTCTAGTTTTTGATGCATTATAATAAAATTCATATCTAGAATTAAGTATGTTTTAGCCTATATAAATCGATACATTGTTTTGTTTATATTTTAGCAGCCACTTAACCTGTTTTATAAATTAGTCTACTTAAGGAGAAAATAAAATAAATTTTCAGGAAGAATAAATATAAATTGTGTGTTGAAAAATGAATAATTTGATTTAAATATATAAAGTATTTGTTTATTTAACGAAACTTTGCTATTCTTATATCAATCGAAAACATGAACTTGGTATTGTAACATGATGTGACTTGTTTGATGTTATCATTCCTTTTATGGCGTGTGATACCAATTTATATATATATAAGCGATAATACCAAAAACAAATACATTTATACTCCAAAAAAATACAAATTGAACTTGATTTTTCTAAAAAATTTATAGTTTAATTTTAGAAAATATTTAAGCACATATTTTTTGCTGAAAGCAATGTAGATTGTGGTAGAATTTAATCTATGCTCCATTAATTTTGTTTAGTAAGCAAAACAGACCTGAATGCGATTTGTGTCAACAAGGTCTTTTGATACCATAGTTGTCGAGAAAAATTGCGACATGTACTTTAAAATTTGAATTAAGACAATTCACTTTCTGTTTTTGCTTACTAAATTTATATTGATTCTTAAGTTTCAATGATATTTTAAAATTATTCGGAATTAATTCTTGTATCACACACTGAGCATTTTCCCCAAGTTTTTTAAGAGTATTTTCTGAAGTAATTTTCATTTGTGTCACATACATTTACCTAGTGCTGCAACTCAGCTGATACTAAATTTTCTATTGAATTCTGTAAATTAATTTTTTAAAAACCTTCTAAAATGTATAATTTATAAGAATAATTAATTTTGGTACACTTTTCGAAGCATATCATTTAATTGAAAAAACAGCAATAAATGATTATATGTAAACATTTAAAAACAAAAGTTGTTGGTCATTTTTTTTTCCATAAAAAAAAGTTAGTAACTTACAGTGATACAATTTTTTCTGAATCTTAAATTATGGAATAATTAAGAGATACAAATTCCATGTCAAGTAGTAAAAAAGTAATAAATCACTATGAATAATATTTAAAATGCCAAATTAACAATAACATTTATTGAAATTTCGTGCATCGTTTTGAAAATTCCCTGAACTATGTAATTCTTGAAAATGTTCTAAGAACTAAAAATACAGAAACAAATGCTATAAGAGCAAATGCAAACAATGCAAAATTTTCAAAGATCATATGTTTAGAGAAAATGATAATAATATATTAAGCCAAATGACTATTAATACATTAAAAACAAGGTGGAATCCTATTTCTATAATAAAAAGATAATTAATACTTAGAACTGTCACATTTCAAGGGCAGAAGCTGATGATTAAATTATAAAAATCATACACTGCATTTCATTAAACGTTACGAAATGCACTTTCTCTGTAGGTTTTTAAAAAAAGCATAATATCCTTAAGAAAAATTGGAGAATTGGGCGATTTAATGTGATCAAGAAATTTCGCAGTTTTATTCTTCAGACTTCTATTCAAGAGAGAGAGGTGTCCCGCCCTTTCAAAAAAAAAAGTACATCCGATTGTGGAAAACTAGACGAGGTGGAGTTAGTAAAATAAATGTAGTATTAAAATGTATACGATAAAGAAAAAAAATATATGAATTAGTCATTTAAAATTGTGACGGGTCTTTACGTGACTTTCTTCTAATAATCCTCTTGGGGAATCATTGGGCCAGCAATCGCGTTATTTCACAGCCATCCCTCTCAAGAAGAAACCATGAAATGCAAATTATAGCTAGTGTATATATACTTAAAGTTTAATAATCGTGGATTAGAAGGAGAAGGAGCGGATTCGCTGAAAGCAGTGCTGATACGGTAAGAATCGGAATTACACCACGTGACTAAAGAACGGATTTTAACTACTGGAATAAATTAGGGAAGTTAGGATTATTAAGATAGCATTGAAGTTTTACTATTCAGATTTCGTACGTTATTCACATAAGGTTTGAGCTCTCTTTGTATCACTCCAAAGGTTCCTTTCATAGATTGTTTGTTCTGGAATATTATCTTTGGTAATAATAAATTAGATTTATCATGGTTAGTCCTGATCATCCATCTTTACCTCCTACAGATTTAGGTCGATTAGATGACGAGGAAGCGTCCCCAGGGGTGAGGCCTTTACAAAATTTATATCCACATTTTGAGAAAATTTTTACAAGCATAATATTGCAATGCTTATTAAATTAATAAGGGAAATTAAAATTTTCTCGTGTTACTATAACAAACATATTGGATGGCTTTAAACTTAATAATTTTCAAACTGTAAAGAGTAATGAAATTCAAAAAAAGTATATTTTTGAGAACTCAAATTTCAGTAAATATACGAGGGATGATCAGGGGGGAAAAAAGTTACAAGCCGCAGCATTTGCAAAATACATATTGTGGAGAAATTTTGTTTCCCCAGATTGGAGACAAATAGCGCTACTTGTCATACAGCTGGTATACGAGTAGATAGTGTAAGCTCCCAGACGGCCCAGGAGGTTTGAAATGACAAGATGCTTAGAAAATTGGTCTTGTTTAGAAGTACGGGGCAAGATTCGATTTTTATGGGCAAAGAATGTGTCCGCATTTGATACTCACAGTCAAATCGGGGAAGTTTATGGTGAAGAAGCAATGGGCAGACAACATATAGTGAAATGGTGTCGCTCTTTTAAACCAGGCTGACAGGACAGAATGTCGAAAACCACATTATGGCAGGAAGCAGCCGGCCAAGTTCTTCAATGACAGTCACCCCAAATACAGCCCCAGGATTTGGCTCTCAGTGGCTATTTCCTTTTTCCGAGGTTGAAGGAGCACTTATCCGGCAAGACGTGCTGTGAAAACATCCAACGAGACCTGGTTCAATGGGCAGGGACCTGATTTCTACCAAGACGGGTTGAACAAGTTGGTTCTGCGTTCTGATAAATGCATAAATAGACTAGGTGATTATGTCGAAAAGTGATGGGCACGTATGCCTCTTAATTCCTTTTTATGTTTTCTGTCTATATTGTTAATAAATATTTCTTTATTTGACTTGTAACCTTTTATTTTTATCACCCCTCATAGTTATTATTCTACTATTTTTATAATAATCCCCCTCAATCACATTTGGAATTACTCTGATGTATACAGTAGAACCTGTTTTTGTGTGGTCCTTTTTTATGCGATTTTGCTTTTCTGCGATTTGTTTTGAGCGATTTTATTTTTGTACAATTTTTTTGTGCGATCTTTATTATGCGGTATATGAATTTCAGTGGCTTTTCCGCCACTGTAATGTTTTCTGTGAATGTACATACATACCTCCAAGACGCTCTGTTCATTGGTTATAAACAGTGTCTCTCGACACTATAAGTTCAATTACTTTCTCTCAACGCACTAGCAGCCCCCGATTGAAGACGAAACTTTCAATGACAGTGACATCAATAATTTGATAGATTCTGTAGACGGACCAGAAGAACCGGATTCTTTGAGAGAGGATAAAATACATGTAGGGATCCAGCTTTCCAATAAATCTGAAAAGCATTTTCTTAAAATAGGTACCAATTCCGAAAACAGTTTCAAATTCCAAAATGATCTTTGATCACGCATATCAGGTTACGTGACGTTCACAATCAACTGACCAACCGACCGTCGTCACAAAAATTTATCATTTATTTTATGGTGCCGAAAAATAAAACAATTGAAATTGTATCTTCAAGTGACGAAAGCGATTTTGAACTTATTTATTCATCACAGGAAGATAAACACTTTAGGTTACAATGAGTAGCAGTGAATTATGCATGAGCATTTGTGAAAATTTCTCCATGTATACAATGAAAAATCAAATGTTTTTAAAATTTTTCCATGTGTAATTTAATTATTTATTTTGTTTGGAAGTACTTTCTTATAAATTTCGTTAATAATTGACATATATTTTTAAGTGCGACTTTTTCTTTGCGAGAAAAAGTTTTTATGTGCGACCCTCTCTACTACATAAAAAAAAATTCTGTTAATACGTCGACAAAGTTTTTAGTTAATGTAAATATTTATAAAATTTTCGCATATTTTTTTTTTGTGCGTTTTCCTTATGCGGTCGCTATCTACCGCACAAAAACAGGTTTTAGTACATAATTATCCGAACTCTAGTAGTATCACTCGGAGATTAGGAGATTTATTAATTTATCTGTTTTACTGAGTTGCTATTAAGGCAGGATGGGGCTGATGATCCAGGAAATTTAGAACTTCGAATAAAAAAATACTTGAATTTTGATTTTTTGAACTTCCCATGAATAATATTCGGTGGGGACTTCGAATGCAAGATATATTCAACTAGCAAAAACCCATATTATTTCATACAATGGATTTCAGCTGAAACAGACTTATTACCCAGTGAACTCAAAATCAAAGGCCTATTAACTCAGATGACCAATTTTTTTTTACAATGAAAAGGAGGACAAAAAATTTAAGAGAAAATTGAAAGGAAAATTTATGAAACATTTTATTGATTCAAACAAAAATACACTAATACGCCTACATCCCTTTTAATTATTGACTTAAATAAGTATTTTTCTAGCAAATGATTTTGTTTGTCAATATATAATTCTTTTTAATAAATCGGAAATTTTGCAGCAAGAAATATATATCCTTTATATTGAGCTTTACGGTAAGTGTTACGGCTAAAGCATTAACATTCAATCTTAATTTCTCACTTGTCCGAAAATCATTACTAAGTGAAAAAACTCTTTCAAAACTACTGCATTAGCATCAGGGAAGCACAACGTAAATTAAACAAGAATAACTAAATTTTCATATGGAATGTATTCAGTTTTGGAATGGTTAAATATTTTCACTCATCTTTTATCAATTTCACCATGTTGAATTTCCCAGTGATCTAATTTATCAGACCTTAAATATGCATTTCATTTTCTAATTTCTTCAAACACACAATTGCCATCGTTTAAAATCCGGCATTTCTTTCGATAAAAACTTATCACAATTTTTTACATCTGCCCAATTTACTTGTGATGAAGTCAAAAAACACCATTGAAAACAGTTATTTCCTGTAATATTTGAGTCAGACGTGTGAGAACCTATTATATTTGTAATTTTGAATTACGATCAAATGTTGAAAACTAGCACAGCTTCCTTATTCAAAAATATTAATTTGAAGATGGAGACAGCATTGAATCCGTTCTGTTTTTAATATACAACATCACTCCCATTATTCGAAACGATGGACCCTAAATGGAGTAAGAACTGGAATCTGAGTTTTGAATTGAACAATCAGCACATAGTTAATGATTTTTTTTACGTTTTTACTATTTATTATTTGATTAATTTCTAAATTTATTTTAGAAAGCTAAGTGTAGATCAACTATCAAGCAGAACTGGAATATAAGGCTTGAAGGCAATAACAGCATGGAAGATGATTTTATACGTTTTTGCTATGCATTATTTAATTATTTTTCAAAACTTATTTTAGAAAGCTTAGTGTAGATCTTGGTATTGATTGACAATTTCTCTTTATTAAGGCTGTCTTGGCCAAATGTAAGGGGGCCTAAACTAAACGCAGAGCACATTTTCAGACAGAAAAATGACTCAATTTTCATGAAAATTCACAATATTGCAATTCATATATTTGCTTACAATATAGTGTTGTTAAAATTTTATAATATTCCATAAATGATTAATTTTTCCTCTCAACACATGAAAGGATATCTCATTTAGCATTACGGTATAGGGAAAAATGTGAGACACATTTTAGAAAAGAAAATATGTGTCAAAACGATTAAAAATGAGTGGTATGATAAAGTAAGCGGTTCTCTATTAGATAGTGAAGCCAGAATGCAATATTAATCTTCGAGTATTTTTATACCTGAAAAAATAGTCCGAAATCGGGTCCTATTCTTTAACATTAACCGAAGGCAGCCTTAACCAATTTATCTCTCTCAATTTCTTGAGTGGTTAGTTTAAGGCTGTCTTCGGTTAATGTTAAAGAATAGGGCCCAAATTAGGTACATTTTTTCAGATATAAAAGAAATGAAATTTAACATTAAGCATTCTGATTTTACTATTCCTTAGAGAGCAACTTATTTTATCATACTTCACATTTTTGACCGAGTTGAGTCATTTTTTTCTGGTATGAAATGTGTTTCACGTTATTTCTCCTATACCGTAATGTTAAACGAGCTATCCCTTCACGTGATGCAATGAAAAATATAGTATTCATAGAATATTTTGAAATTTTAGAAACGCTATATTGTTAGCAGATGTATGAGTTTTAATGTTTCAAATTTTCATGTTAATTTTTGTTGTACGGAAAATTTTTTTATCCATATGTGCAAAACGGATATCACTTTCCTGAGTGTACCCAATTTATGAAAAGTTAAGACTCAGGAATTTAAGAACATTATTTTTAACTATTCCACGGATAAATACAAATTAAAAATTTTAATACTAAGAGAAGTTTCGATTGTTGGTTCTTTAAGTAATATTATCATCTAAATTAATTAGAATTGTCACTGTTCCAAAATTGGAACTTTTTATTCCTGATTTTGGAAGGCTGTTTAGTCATTTTCTTTTATTATTTTTTTTAAATACTGCCACATAAGGATACGAAATATTAAGAAACTTAAGTTATTCAAGGACAATTATCACATGATCGTTACAATCAGAAATTCCGGACGTCAATATTTTATTCTGAAGAGAAAAAAAAATATATGTATCATGACGTCAATAGTTGGTGAAAAAAAATTATTGTGGATTCAACTGTTATTTAGGCGTGTCTGTTTCAAATCAAGGTTGTATTGAATCATTCTTTTGAAATATCCACATCATATTATTAACAAAGATTTTAACCAAAGACGTAAAACTGCATACTTTTCCACCAAAAACTACGCCTAACCAGCTTTTTTATTTCTATAATTTTGTCTAGCAAGAAAAGTAACTATAACTTGCCTAGAAGTATTAGAAAACAAATCTCAGCATAATAATAACTGCATTTGTGTGTGTGAAAAGTAACAATAAATTTATAGCAAGTATTAAAATATAAACCTCACAGTAATTATAACTGCATTCTGGATTATTACATATATACAGTGAAAATCATTTAACACGAAACAGAGGAGACTGAAATATTTTTCGTCTTAAAGGATATTGCAAAAACAAAACTTTTTTCCAACAAAACTAAGAGTATATTTTATATTCATACATTTGTATATATGCATGTATTTTATAAAAATCACCGAAACAACAACATTCATAAGATTTTAATGAAATTTAATACAACATTTTAAAGTTTTTTGGAAAATAATCTGGCATTATTCTTTACATTGTTTTTTTTAGCATCAAATTGTCAACAAATTGTTCGATGTTGCTCATTTTCTTATTCATTTCACCATTGGAATGTGCGTCTTAATATAACTGCGCATACTTTTCATGATGTTCCTAATTTCGAATGGTGTACTGAAGATCTTACATAGATGATGTGGCAGTATTTTAATAAGCATGGTCAGATAACAGGGAACACTTGGAAAATATTTTGAAGACTCTAAGAGAAGTTGACCAACAGTCAATTTAGAGAAGTATGACTTCGGAAAGAGCCAAGTTAAATTTCTAGGTCATGTTGTTTGTTCTGGAAAACATGCTCCTGGTCCTCAAAAAGTGGAAAGTATGACAAAGTTACTGAAACCAACGACCAAAAAACAATTACGAGAACTGATTGGCTAAGCAAGCTATTTTCTTGCAGGCGTTGTAACATACGCTTCTGCTACTATAGTGGGCGCATGTTTTGCGCAGAACGATGAAAATGGAATAGAACATTCAATTGCGATTTACAATAAAGAATGAACCAAAAGCCAAATGAACTGGTCCACTATAAATCTAGAGGCCTATGCTATCCTGAGTGCTATCTTTTCAAGTTTCGACTGTGTATTTGAGCTTCGGATCTCAAATACAGCTTGTGTCCAATCGTAATCTTCTCACATATTTGACAAAAGGATGGTCAACATGGTCCAAAATTAGCTCGTTAGACCCTAGCCTTGCAATTAATTAACCCAATTCTTTAGCGGTACATATTTTCAGTATTGTCACATTCCTATCTATGTACAGTTGAATCTTGATAATTCGAAGTTGAAGGGACCAATTAAAAGATTCGAATTATCAGGAGGGTAAGGATGAGTGAGTGAATATTAACCTCGCACTGTTCAGCTACACGAGGGCTTTTGGCGACGGACCTCATAATTTTGAACCATGGTCAAGTGACGAGGACGACACCTGAGCTGGCAGGGTAGGAAAAAACTCCCAAAATACACGAAGAGAAATTTTTTCTAACCCATTTAAATTTGAAACTATGTAATAAGGCAACAATTGTACATATGAATAAAATTATTTTAAAGTATTTTTAAAAAGTACATGGTATACAGTAAAAAACATACTCAATTCCAAAATTAAGGTCACAAGCATGGCTTTCGTCAAAATTTTAAAATGCCTCCATTAAAACTGATATAATTCGTATTTTATATATTTTGAATAATGGGCAGTACAATATCAACCTTCAGCTTAAGAAAAGATGTTGTTCAGCATTAGTTTTTGCAGAATTACTCGATTGTGACCATTCAAGCATTTGGGAGTTAAGCCTCGAGTTTTGTGAACATTGCATTAAAACAAACAAGTTAGTCTTCTTGGAGAGAGAATGACCTCTAATTCCAGACAAACAGTCTACAACCGTCTTGCATAGATTGACCTTTACGCTCGGCATCCATCTCTTTGACTGCATCCAGCTGGAAAGACCGAATATTGTAGAACTGCAAACATCAATCACATGGATACCACAAGACACATGGATACCATGTTTTTTTCAATGATGAGTCGAAATGTACCAGAGAAAGGGATTCTCGTCGAATCTTCACCTGGAGAGAAAATGGAGCTCTCTGTCATCCCTCCTGCGTAACAAAAATCGACAGATTTGGTGGCAAATAAACTCTGGTGCGTGGTGGCATAATGTTGGGTAGTCGTACACAGCTGTAAGTTTTCGATGCTGATGCTATCAACTCCACAGAGCTATAAGGATGAGATCCTAGAAGCTTATGTGGAATGTTTCTGGGTGCTATGTTCCCGAACTACCTTTTTATGGACGATAATACGTGGCCTCACAGAACTCATAAAGCTGATGAATTTCCTAAAGGAGCGGATACTCGCTGTAGGGATTGATCCTCGAGGTTTCCGGATCACAATTCTATTTAATACTAGCAATCACTCACCCACTTCTTTGGGTATTTCATGATGTTCTTTAAATATATACTGTTTATATATATACGAGGGTTGGGGCAAAAGTGATGGCAACTATTTTTTTTTTCTTGAAGATACCAGTCCGGTTGGAAAATGTGACATATACAGACGAAAGGACAAGGTGTTAACTACATGTGTGGACAATGAATAGCACTGAAATATCGTAACACACTAATTAATTACGGTAGTATATATACAGGGCAATATGGCCTTCACGGTGCAATAGAATGACAACACAGTACACATAAAGTTGACATGACAAACCTGGGCCTAAAGACCATCAATGTAGTCCCCTGCTATAGTCACCACAACGATGTGGGAGGCGCTGAATACCATCAGTCTCAGCATTAGCCGCACCACGTTGTTCATCCCTGGTTGACACACATTCTTGTTGAAACTTTCCTACCCACGGTATGGTAGGGCATGATTCCCAAGGGCTTCCACTAATTCACTGTGACATTCCATCGGATTTCTCCCTCGGAGAACGGCTATTTTGATGCAAGCGCGCTGCTCAACATGAGTTACTTCCATTTCACAAGACACTCACTAACTAACCGATTTCACAGCCCTCGCTGCGCTACTACCAGCTATCACAGAGCCATATGTTGTTCTGCATACACACTATGCCTGTAGAACTTCCACACGACACATATACGTTTGTGACCCGTTCACATATCTACAAGAAAAAAAATAGTTGCCTTGACTTTTGCCCCACACCCCTCGTATATATATATATATATATATATATATATATAAATTATTAATATCTTAGCATTAAGATTTCGATTGTATTGAAGCATATACTTATACCAATAAATCTCGCCTCTTGATAAAAAAAGGGCAGAACTTTTAATTTGTATTTTCTAATAATCTCTAAAATTGAAGTAGAATGAATTTTTACATTCTCGTAATCCAATAACTAACTGAATTTCTGCAAAACCAATTTTCAGTGGATCTCTACTTCTTAAAGTAAACATGCGTGTCAAATTTCAAATCTAAATCTAATAGAGCAAAAAACGGTTATTATTAAT
>BMAV01008719.1:700912-719854 GCA_019973955.1 Trichonephila inaurata madagascariensis | reverse complement strand
AACTATTAAAAGAATACATTTATGAACAAAAACAACTATTAAAAGAATCATACTGTACACATAATTAATCTTTAACGGAAAAATCTGTTCTCTTTTTTTTGTTTTTTGATATTCAATCTAATTTTTCTAGAATAAATGAAGCTTGAAAAACTTCCGCATCAACATGATTTTGAAGGGAAAAAAGTTGTGTCTAGTGACACTTAAGCTTCTGTCAAAGTTATCGGAGTCAACTTACAGTCTTACAGTGTTATTGTGGCCCAAAGTCACAATTTCAGCGTCAGATAAGGTTGCCTATACAGTGATGTTCGTATCAACCTGCACCTAGTCGTCAAACGTCAAATATTCTACTGGAAGAGCTTCCCAAATTAATGGTTCAGCATTACATTCCATGAGTGTATCATGCATATCAACCAGATTCGGCGTGGGGAATCCCAACTTTTTAAAACAGTTGTGAATTGTCAAATGAGTGACAACTTTCCAAGTCATTTAAATTATGATCAAAGCCATTAGAATAGAAATAGTTACATTGTTCTGATTTTCCATGTTATCCAAAACACTTTTAACGATTTCACGCCGATAAGATGTTTTAAAATTATGTATGATGCCTTGGTCGAGTGGCTGAAGTTTTGAGATTGAGTTTGGAGGGAAATTTGAAGCTTCACACATTTGATAAAAGTGGTGCGTTATTGTACACAGTACAGTTGCCTAAAAGCAAGAGAAAACGCCGTTTTCGGCTTTTCATATCCGTGTTCAATGAAACCAACCGTTCATCAGAGAGTTCGGTGGTCATCCATGTCTTCTTTGAGCGATATGTGGCAGGGAACGAGCTTATGCCCTTGAAAACCTCAAGGGCTTGCAGAATTTCCTATGACTAGAGTAGAAATCTTTTCTGGGCCGTTCATGTTTACAGCCTTTCACAGATAACCTCTCCTCCCATGTGTTTTCATCCATGGCAATTTTTTTTCTTTGAATGTAAATGTTTTTTTCTAGCATAGACTTGAAAAAGATTCTGCTTTCATTCGTGTTGAAAATGTGCCGTGGATCGTCATTAAATCTGTGAAAGCGAGTTCTACCACTTATAACAAACATTAATATCGACACTTGATCTTTCCCCTCACATTTTTTTGAAGACTATCCCATTTCTTTTCTTAAAATTTGTAAGCCATCACGTGCTAGCCGAAAACTCTATTCCTAATTCTTTGGCGAATATGATTTAGCCTTTTCCTTCTATAAAAAAACCACCCACCGGAATATTCTGTAATCGACATTGTTTCGTCCATTTAACTAAACACTGCTCAAGCCGTGGAAAATTACTTTTACTAACGCGTTTTCTCACTCTACTCGAAGATGCACTGATGATTTTCTCTTTATTCTTAAGAATAGTGGAGAGCGAGTTGAGTGGGATATCAAATGTTTTGGCTACGTCGACCTTCCTCTCACCTTTTTCTACTGATTCTATCACCGTTTGAAATTGTTTAGAATTTGTACTTTTTAAAAGCAGACATGACTTTCCTTTCACGTGATAAGGAGATACTGAGGTGGGGTGTAAAGTAGTGGCCTAAGATTTATCGAAATTAACAGGTAGCGAACGTGAATCATCACAATTTTAGTAAAATAATATTTTGTTTTAAAATTTGGAATCTAAACTTAACACATGGCGTATTCACAGTTTCAAACTCAGCTACGGGGCATACTTAATAGTATCGAAGATGGGCAGGATCTTTTCGCCTAATTAGTTCTCCAAAATTCGACAGGTTTTTTTTTTATTATCGCTTTTTTCTATTGCTCCTCTCCTTTTAGTCTCCACTCCGTCTTTCTTAACAGGACTCTTTAGCGTCCCTCCAAATCTCTTCCATTCCTCATAGGAAATAAAATCACTTCGTACCCGATTCCCTCAGACACTGCACCCAACATCATTGGTTCATGGCGGGGTCCAGTCCAGCCCATGCCCTATTTGGTGCCACATGCTATAAGTCACACATAGGAGCCATAAATTGTCATGTCAGTCTGACGCAAAATACACAATCTTGTGCATGTCTTCTTCACAATAGCGGACAACCTTTTCCGAAAACATGTGTAGTAAAGCCACGTATTATGCACAGAATAGAAAATGATTAAAATTTCAGAAGAATTGATTGGTTTATTTCAGAGTAACATAGTTATACAAAGTAACGAGCTCAATAAGGTGTTGACCCATCTCTAGCCTAGATGCAAGCTGTCGCACGCCGTGCAATAGAGTGATAAAGCACCCTGGTGGTCTCCTGCGGTATTTCTTGACAAATTTTCTTCAATTTTCGGGCCAAGTCCTGAACATTCCCAGTTAGATGCAGTCGCCTTCGCATCATATCCTAGACATGCTCGATTGGAGAGAGATCTTGCGATCTGGCTGACCAAGGAAGTGTTTGACAAGCTGTAAGACAGTTCATAGCAACATGTACCGTATGTGGTCTGGAATTATCATGCTGAAAAATGAGGCCAGGGTGCTGCTAAAAGAATGGTAGCAAAACAGTTCTCAGAATGTCGTCGACGTACCGCTGGGCTGTAAGTGTGCTCTAATGACGGCCTAAGGGGTCCGGCTGTCAAAAGAAATGGCGCCCCAGACCATAACTCCTGGTTGAGGGCCTGTGTGGCGTGAAATAGTGAAAGCAAGATCGGCCCGCTGCCCTGGGCTTCTCCAGACGCATCCTCGATGATCGTCAGAACACAGTTGGAAGCGGGATTAGTCGCTAAACACTATAGGTCTCCAGTCAACTTCCAATCTGATCGAGCTAAGCATCACTGTAATCTGGACAACGTGCATGCATAAATGGCAGGTGGCGGAGAGGTCAGTACGAGCGTAATTTTCGCTCTATCAGCCGTCTGTGAGTGGTCAAGGGGGAGACACGTGTGCGTGTAGTACGTCTGATGGTTGATAACGAGGAATAAGACGCTGCGACATCTGCTGTGGCCAAAGTTCGAACGCTACCATCATGACGCTGAAATCTGCTATTTTCCGCCTATTCTTGCCAGCATCTTCTAATGGCTGCATCGCTTCAACCCATATGACGAGCGATTCTCCGATTTGCCCAGCCCATCTCTTTCAAACTCTGGCAGTTGCTTGTAATGAGCTCGAATCTCTCGGTGAGGCATTTTTTCATTCTTTAAAAGGTATCCTAATTTACAGTGCAACCAAAATTTTGACCATCAGACTGAGAATAGCTTCTTATAGACTGCTGAGTGCGCAGTTCCGATGCGCTGTAGCTCCTGCTATTCATTCATTGGACACCAAATTTTAATCATTTGCATGTTCGATACAAATGGCTTTGCATACGAAATTTCATTACAATCGGGCAACTCCTTCTTGGTGCGTCGGTTTTTTTTTTTTTTGTTATAGAGTGTATTTAGTAAATTTGTGTGAAAATAATAGTCTTATTATATTGATTATGTAAACTTCTTATTTTATTTCCTTATTTTTCCATATATTTGTGTGTTAAGGATCCTTTTTAAGTCCTGCTCTATATGTTTATCAAATTAGATACTGCATTCTCTCTTCAACTAAGGTTTAGATATTTTATTCCAGAAATAGGACTATTTCGTAAGTATATGACTAGCCTCTTTCTTTTAGCACCTGGTCATTAAACATGATACACGTGCTGCCGTCGGTGTAACGCGTAAGGTTTGTCTTACTACTAAAACTGTATGTAAATGGCGCTGCCATCGGAAGGTAAAAAAAGACGAAAGAGAGAAGAGGCGGAAAAATGTTAACGAACGGTGGGACAAAGACAAAAATAATCTGAAACAAAAAGTTAACGTTTTGTAATATTTTTTAACGGTATATGTTTAGTTTTTTATGTGATGTGTGGCTTTCGCATGTCCAAATAAAAAGTTGGCCACTACAAAATGCCTGGATTTTACTTGCCTAGTAAAGTAAAGAAACATTTTTGACAGCAAAGACCCTACAACTAAATTTGAGTTGGACAATGACCACTCACCTACCAAAACAGAGCTAATCTAGAGACGTATGATAAACATTTCCCTACAAAAGGCTGATCCTAAAACACGCTAAGAATAGGCACAACAGCGATATAAAATTTAAAACACCGATTTTCATATACAATTGAAACATTCGTAGAAATTTTAAATAAATGATGTATATACTTAGAATTTTATAATCAAAATGTAACTCACATGAAAAGCAATCTTAGGTTGATAAATCCAGGTTTAACAATACTTTAAATTGCTCTTGTAAAAAAGGAATCATTTGCATTTAAATGTTTTAAATTTAAAGAAATATCTGTTAAAGAGCGTAAACTGTGTTCGCGCAGACAAAAATTATGGATGAGCTGTTTATCTGAAAAAATGCAGGTTTTCTCTGTATAATTCTAATTTTACATGTAATTTTTGAAAGGAAAAACATTATTCGCTATTTCACGATAACGATTTTAAGAATTAAACTATATATATGACATAAAATATGTATTGTCAAACCGAAGATAAAAACGAGACAGGAAATGATTTTGATCTCAAATCAAAACAGGGAAGTTATAGCTTCGGTTAAAAATTCCATATACATATGTTTCTCTTTGTAACTTACTCTAATCTTGTACCTGTTTTTGTGCGGTCTTTTTTTATGCGATTTTATTTTTGAGTGATTTTTTTATGTGCAATCTTTTTTTTATGCGGTGTATAAATTTCAATGGCTTTAGCGGCACTGTAATGTTTTTTTCTCTTTTTACCAGTGGCGTAAGGGAGAATGTTAGGACCCCCTCCCCCTGAAAGTCAGATTTCGCCTTTAATATTTTATAAATTGGGTAAATACGTATTTAGCGTTAGTCAGGCCTTGGGCCACTAGAGTCCTGCTTCCCCCCATGATGCGGGGATGTACGTTACACCACTGAAATGTAGACACTTCAAGACGCCCTGTTCATTTGTAATAAACAGTC
Organism: Trichonephila inaurata madagascariensis; assembly: GCA_019973955.1. Taxonomy (NCBI): domain Eukaryota; kingdom Metazoa; phylum Arthropoda; class Arachnida; order Araneae; family Nephilidae; genus Trichonephila; species Trichonephila inaurata. The sequence continues at coordinate 714,932 of BMAV01008719.1, read as the reverse complement.
TCCTGACAATACGCATTCAGTTGCTTTCTCTCAACACTCCAGCAGCCAACGCTTGATTGAAGACGAAACTTTCAATGACAATTGCATTATCAAACATTTGATAGATTATGAAGACGGACAAGAAGAACCAGATTCTTTGAGTGCGGATAAAAATATGCAGGGATCCAGCTCTTTCCAACAAATTCGAAAAGCATTTTCTTAAAATAGATACCAATTAAGGAAGGAGTATAAAATTCTGAAAAGGGCTTCAATCATGTATATCTGGTTATCGTGATATTTACAAGCAACTGTGTGTGTGTGTGACTACCCAACCTTCGTCACAAAAACTTATCTCTTACTTTATTTTGCTAAAAAATAAATTAATTGAAATTGTGTACCTTTAAGTGTGTGTGTGTGTGACGAAAGCGATTTTGAACTTATTTATCACAAGACTTTGGATTACGATGAGTAGCAATTAATTATGTATGTGCATTTTGAAAACTTATCCGTGTATACAATGAGAAACTATGTTTTTAAACATAAATTTCGTAAATAATTGGCATATTTTATAAATGCGACTTTTTTTATGCGGTCCCTATCCACCGCATAAAAAAAACTGCTGTAGTATTTCCACGGGATAGTTTGCTATATGTAAGAATTTATGAAGTTTTTGAATATTTTTTGTGTGTTTATTTTTATGCGGTCCCTATCTACCGCACAAAAACAGGTTCAACTGTATACTAAAAATATTTTGGGTGAGAGCTGTGGAAATCGAATTATGACTGATAGTGGAAGTGAATCAATACTTATCTCTGACAATTGTTTCAATCTAAGAAATCCTTAAAAGAAAGATTTTTCGAGTAAGGAATCTACAAAATTCTTAGATCTCAATGCGAGACTGAAACATGTATAGAAATGGATTTAATTTCATTACAGATCCTTAAGTCAAAAAATCCATAAAAAAATTACTTTTTATGTCAATTAAATGCTCCGTTGCCGGTGGAAAAAATAAAGGGACGGTTTTCGCAATTAACATGTAGTGGGTTCGAGTCCTGGTGCCATTGAAGATTCGCTGTGTAGAGGAGCCTGATGCATGTTAAATCCATCGAGGCTCAAAGTCATCCTGTTGGTGTAGTATGGTGTGGTAGTTTGGAGAGAAGGTGCCAGATCAGGTGTTGTTCTATAGTCACTGGATCGAAGTTCAAACTTACGAGGTCCGTAGCCAATAGCCCTTGTGTTGCTTTATAGTGCTATGTGTTAATATAAACTCTCACTCAATCATTCACTATTAACAGTGAGTGAGTGAGTGAGTGAATATTAACGTCGCTTTGTTTAGCTACACGAGGGCTTTTGGTGATGGTCCTCGAAATTTTAAACCGTGGGGAAGTGACGAGGACGACACCTGAGCTGGCACCTCCCTCTCCTTATTACCACACCACACCAACGAGAGGACGTTCAAGCTTTTGACAGATTTAACGTGCATTGCTCCCCTGCACGGAGGGTCTTTAGTGGTACTGGGCTCGACCTCATGACACGCCAGCCCCAATCCGAAACCTTGACCACTAGGCTACCGGAGTTCCCATTCACAATTAACAACTGCAAGCTTAGCGGATCCGAAATTATTTATTCGAAATGATGTGATTCTCATCCTGGTTATTTTTTCTCAATTTTATTTCCGGGACAAATTATTTGCTCTCGAGTGAGTGAGTGAATATTAACGTCGCACTGTTCAGCTACACGAGGGTGACGGACCTCGTAATTTTGAACCATGGTTAAGTGACAAGGACGACACCTGAATTGCCCCCCTCTCCTAACTACCACACAACACCAATAGGAGTACGTTTGAGCTCTCGACAGATTGAACGTTCATCGCTCCTCTATACGGTGAGTTTTTAGTGGCGCTGGGGTCGAACTTGTGACAAGTCAGCCACGATCCGATATCTTGACCACTAGGCTACCGTGGCCACTACTTGCTATCGAAGCAATTTAGTTGCACAGAATTCAGTTTTTGGTATTCTTCTTTAAGGAAAGTTAATTGAATCTTTTCCAATTCCAATTCAATTTCAAATTTGTATCTATTTTTTAAAGAGAAAAAAGCGACTCACTCACTCATCACGATATCTCAAGAACTATTAGATCTACTGACTTGAAATTTGGTAGGTATATGTTCTTTTCACGGAGTAGAGATCCACTACAGAAGAGATTTTGCAAAATTTGATCTTCAAGGGACGTTCCGAGGGATTAAGAGGCTCTATACCAAATAGTCCCGTTTTCGAACTGTTAGATCTGTTAACTTGAAATTTGATATAGACATGTTTCTTTAGTTAAATATAGATCCACTAAGAACGAATTTTACGGAAATTGACTCCTGTGGAAGGGGAAAGGGGAGGTACTGGGGTGCATTTATAAAAAAAATTCCCGTTTACGAACTTTCTATAAATGAGTTTGTAAAATTGAATGCATTAACAATGGAACTGTTTATACATTTTACTTTTGTTGAAATGATATCGGCTATATAAGAAAGGATTTTACGGAAATCGACTTCCATGCGGGAGCGGGGATCTATTAAAACGTATTGATAAAAAAAAATTCCCGTTTTCGAACTACTAGACTTACAGTAATGAAATTTAATGTTTGTTTCTCTTGTTGAATTGAATTTCTCTAAGCACATGGGTCTTACGGAAATTGACTATCAAAGTGGATTACTAGAGTTTATTGATGAAAAAGAAATCCGTTTTTGAGCTATTAGATTTAGACCTTAAAATTATTCTATTGAGTAGAGATCCACTAAAATGGGTTTTGCGGGTATCCACTTGGGGAGGGGTTACGAAAGCATAAAAGATAATTATACATTTTAATTTTAAAAAAATTCTTATTTAGAAATTCCGTTTATTATTTTTAATGAAGCGATGAGTGTTATAAGAACATTTTTCAATAAATTGGAATTCTTAATGCTGGGACTTAAATACCAATAATTTATGTATATATAAACAGTAGATTTTCATGCAACATGAAGAAATATCCAGTGAAGTAGGTGGTTAAGTATTAATATAAACAAATATTGACGCAGAATCCAATTTTGGAGAAGCTTCTGATAAAGTAAAAGCGGCCTCGGGGTAGACGAGGGGTATAGGTATCGAATCGTGGCTCGCTTTGTCACGAGTTCGAGCCCAGTACCACTAAAGACCTGCCTTGTAGGGCAGCGATGCACGCTAAATCTGTCGAGAGATGAAATGTCCTCCCGTTGGTGTGGTGTGGTAGTTAGGAGAAGGGGTGCCATCTCAGGTGTCATCCACGTCACTTGACCATGGTTCAAAATTATGTGGTCCGTCACCAAAAGCTCTCGTGTAGCTGAACAGTGCGACGTTAATATTCACTGACAAAGTAAAAGATGAACAAAAATATCAGACTCTATCTTCAATCTTTTTACCCACAAATCGAATGATATACTTCATGATTTCATTCGGACTGTACTTCTTACTTACTAAAATAAGTTACACTTGCGCTTATGCCAAAAATTTAACAAAACCTTTAAAAGATATCTTTGAAAAAAAAAATCTCATTTACAGAATCTCTCAAGGATGTAATTTCACACCCCAGTGAGTAAGTCTTATTTATAAACTTAATAAAAAGACGTGCCAATAAGTTTAGATATATTATAAGAACTACATATTTCATGATAATTATATAAAATTTATTTTTTACAGTTATTGCAAATAAAATTGTGCTGATTTTTACAAATGAAGTTCTACACCTCACAATATATTTTCTATATTCTTTTCTTGTACATGTACAACATACTCCTTACGAATATACGGCGATGAAGGAGCATGGTCACAAGCTCGTGAATAGTGAGTCATGAACTGAAGTGTTGGTGACGCAGAAAATCCGCCGTGTAGAGGAGCTGATATACGTTATATCTGACGTGCTCAAAATCCTCACACTGCCTTGGTGAAGAAGTTTGGAAAGCGAATGTCAGCCCAGATTTCATTCTTGTCACTTGACCGAGGTTCAATATTACGAGGTCCGTCGTCAATGGACCTCGCATTGCTTTTGTGTATGCAACGTTAATACAAAAAAGTCAAATTCTTGCTTAGATGTCGATGGTGTTATTGACACTGTTTCTTCATCATTTTTTGTCAAGTATTTCTAATACAGGGTGTCCGGGCTTAAAGTATGGCTTTTTATTACGGAACTACCCATCAGAATATAATAAACTGTTCCGAGATTCTCCGAGATTTTTCGGGTCTAGTCCGATCGGCCGCTCGTGGCGCATTATTCGGCAATCGCAGACGATAAACCTGTTACACTGACTTCATTAGTAAAGATGCGGACGCCACAGCAAAAGGTGCAGTGCGTACTATGGTTAACGGAATTTAAATCAGTCACACGTGTACAGCGACGTGTTCGAACAGAATGGAATGTCGTTAATGGCTTGCCTAATAGACTAATCAGTACTCCTGCAAAATGAATCACGCACATGATAAACAGTGTCTTTTATCGCGAAAACTTAAGGACACTTGCCAGTTTGAGATACCAAAGTTCCAGTCTCCTTTAAAGTTCTTTCCCTTTGGTGGATAGATTTTGATGTCGGAGGATCGACATTCCATTCTTTTCGAATACGTCGCTGTACACGTGTGACTGATTTAAAGGCCGTTAACCAAACGTCCGTTTTTGCTACGGCGTCCGCTTCTTTACTAATGAAATCATTGTAACAAGTCTATCGCCTGCGTGTGGCCGATCGGACTAGACCCAAAAGTTCTTGGAGGGGTTTACAATTCACGGATGAACGGTTTATTACATTCTGATGGGTAGTTCAGTAATAATAAGCGAAAACTTTTGGATACTTTAAGCCCACCCTGTATTATTTTCTCCCCAGATTATATTGTAAATTCGGCTTCTTTTTTTTCTTTTTGAAGTTAAGGAACAGTTCAATAGAAGAAAATCCTTATTCTAACGAGTAATCTTGATTGGTAAAATTTTTGATACCATTCACAACATTTCAAAATGCAAAAACGATGTTTCCTGAGTTCAATAGTCCATAAAATACTGCTAAAGACCATCTCCGAATCCTTCAACTAACGGAATTTTTTTGGCTTAACTGATCAAATGTATCAACTCCTCCTTTCGCCGAGTTATTGAATGCGTTGCATAACCTCTGGTTTAATTTACGACGGTTGACTGACCATGTATGCTTGATAGGTTACATTTATGATTCGTGAGTGAAGTATCATCCCAGATAAGTTTTCTTTGTTGTGTAGCTAAAGAAGTATGTACATAACGAAAGTGAACTTTTCTAGCGAGTGAACTAGCGAGATATAAAACAAGATAGCATGTCCAAAAAGTCGGAAAATTCTTAATATATAACAAAATCGATTCTCTTTCTCTCTGATTTATTAATATATCCATCAATTTCTCTCGGAGCGTAAGGAGATGGTCAAGTCTTCAGAATGACAGTGTTATCACCGTACTGAACTGAACTGAAATGAAATTTTGTATTCCAACTTCAACTTTACATCTCCGTGGACTGGAGCCCTATTACTGTAATGTCTGTGTTTGCCTTCGCCTATGTTCACTCAAAAAGGCGACTCACGTTTAGAACTTTTAAAAGCTAAATATTTTCAGCACTTTCAACGATAGGATTTGTTTCTTAATCTGAATTTTACTAAGCGTAAATTAACTGTAAATATTTTCATAATTAAGAGCTTGTCGTCTCTATCTCTGGATTTTATTCAAATCACAAGCTTCAGTGAACCAATGGATGACAAGCCTTAACGTGGTTCATGCATCTTAGTTGCGTCATTCTCATCATTGATCCAAACAGCTGACTACTAGTCAACAAGCACCGTGAAGCTTGAGGTTACCAAAACCACACACCACGGGATCTAAGTTTGAGAGTGTAATGTTTGACTATGTATTTGTGATTTTCTCTTTAATTTAAATCCAATGCACATACCATTGGTGTTTATTGAGCAATGGTCTAGTTGTGATATGAAAATATGAGAGTATGTAAGTACCCAAATTTTCACATTGGCCGGTTGGGTGGCATAGTTGGTTTCTCGCGCTGGCCTTCTGTACCCAAGGTTGCGGGTTCGACCCCGGCCCAAGTCGGTGGATTTTCCTGATGCAGAAAATCGACAGTGGCCATGTCGCGAGATTATATGACATGAAAAAGATCCCCTGAGTGTCCGTTTGGCTCGGATGCTCCCGACAAAATTAAATTCCTAAGTACAAATTTCGTATCGGCTGAGCTCAGACGAAAGCTCTGAGAAGAAACTGGGCGTCAAAATTACTTGCGGTAATTGGTATCGCCTAAATGGTGTCGCACTAAAAAGTGATACCAGCTCCTGGGGAATGAACTAGGTCTACAAAGGTAGAAATACCAATACGCAGCCCCATTTCAGAAAAAAAATCACATTATATTTTATGAGAAGATATTAATATGTAACTTCATTATGATTACCCTAAAATCCGGCGTATAGCGTTCCGGCGCACCCCCCTTTTCACGGAAGAACCTAAACTGTATTTGTTCAGTGCTCTTACGTTTTGAAGTCCTTTATTCGAGGTTTTATCCCAGGCTTTTGAAAAAGTAGTATACTTCTTGAACCACAATCCTTTATTAGGTATATTGTTTTCGATATACGAGTAGTTAGAAGTCTAATTTTTTTATGTTTATCTCTTTATTTATATATTTGTAGCAATCATTTTTATACCCGGCGTATAACGCGTGCCTGTAAACTTCGATATTATTTTTTGTGTTTAAAAAGTGCGTGTTATACGTCAGATTTTACGGTAATTCTCTGCACAATTATATCTATTTTTTCACAGTGAAAAAATATGTTTACTAAATTTAATGAAATGATATGAAAGTGCAAAAAATCTCTTTTCATTATAAATGCATCAAAAATTTATTTTTCTTCAATTTTCTTTTCATTTGGTCCTTTTTCGTATGTTAAAATATTTAAGAATGAAATAAATTCCTTGTGCCCTGTGTCAGCAATTTCAAAGAAAACTATTTTTTAAATAATTTTTCATCCCACAGAAAAAATTAGCTTTTTTAAAAAGTTAAACTAAAGCACAAAGGCAAAAGCAAAGAATAAAATTTCAGTGCTCTAAAATGAGCAATACATGAGCTGCGCATTCTAATTTAACGTATTGTAAATTTAAATTATGCTTACATTTTTATGTCTTTCTATAAAATAAGAAAATACAAAACTCTTCTAATCATTAAGATGGGAGTTATTATAATTGCCAAATCAAGAGTTTATACAAGCAGTTGGTAATCAAGAGTTTATAACAGTTAAACAGCTTATTTCTTTAACTGATTATTGAAGAGGAAAATCAACGTCCATCAATTTCTTCAAAAAAGTAATATAAGCTGTGCATCATTTTTCAAATTCAAACTTTTTTTTTCCTATAAAATAGCAATTATTTAAGTAATTCACCATAGAATGTAGTAATGCCTGCACATAATGCATCAAATTAGTTATTGATTACTCTGTCCTGCATAAAAAACAGGCTCAACACTATTTTTGCTCATTCTTATGATAAATGACCTCATAAAACCGAATATGATTTTTTTTCCCATCACCATTTTTGGGGGATGCTCCATCCCCATTTTTATCATTGTTCGCTAATTTTATGGCCATAGATTTAATATGGAGGGAGGGGAGGATTATTTTAACATTGTTATTTTTTCTAAAAGGCTGCAGAAGTGATAAGTTCTAAGACAGGAATATTTGTAACAAGGAAGGGAGGGGGGAGGCTTTAAATAAAAAAAATCAATATAAATAATCTATTATTATTTTTTCCCGTAACATATTCCAGCGCAAGTTCCATTATTTTTCTACATATTCCAGATTTTAGTCTCCTTTCCCTCTTTTCTTCACCCAAACACTCCAAATAACAGAAATATATAACAAAAATTTTGGTTAAAAGCAGGTGAAAGGAAAAGACGTCCCGGACACCATGCTAAAAACTTTAAAAAATGCAGTCTAGCCTTGCTACTCTGAAAAACTCCCACGATTCGTGTTTTGTGCAGTAAATCTCTTGCTTTGACGCGTTTTAAAGTTCATTGCTTTTATCAGTAATTGTATATCTTTATTTTCATTTAGTACATAATTCGTGGACGGAGAGTCAACTTTACTGTGTTTTAGACAGTGATTCTATATTTCCAAGTTGTTTAAATTTTGTTAATCGATCCGGGGTTTTTTTCTCTGAATTTTTAAAAGCGCATTTTAGAGTGTGAGGATAAATTTATATTAATACCGTGCATTGGTTAACTGTTTAGTTTTATTATGCCACGTGAGAGAAAAAATTATCTCACAATAACTCCTGTCATGTTTGCAGTGAATTCGTTTTAAAACAGCAAAACCCTTTCTTCTCTTCTCTTCTCTTAAAACTTTCCTTTTTATTTTTATTTATTTTTTTGCTTATCATTTTAACTTTGATTGCCAAATTTTGGCGACCAGGACAAGGATTGAGATTCAAAGTTGAGCTTCATAACTTGTTACAGTTGCTTAAAAAATGGCACAAAGGTAGCCGTACATCAATTCCTTATTGATATACACAGGGTTTGGAGTGAATCTGCTGTTACCTCACAATTGTACTTTGATATGATTTTCACCTGCAGGTTCTGCAGAAAAATTAGACACACAATTCGATGTTCTAAAATTTTTTCAACTACAAGATGATTTCATCACTACGAATCTTTGTCAATCCCAGTGACTCCCCAAACCTATACTCCGCAACCATAAACGGATTTAGAAGACTGAGCAACAATCTAGATCAGCAATACTCAACCTGTGGCCCACCGGACCTTTCTGAGTGGCCCGGTATGGCGCGTTGTCCCAACCAATTTAATTATTTAAGAAAAATGTTTTAAGGTATCCGACTACGTTCGAAACCGTGATTTTGCAAAAGCGTATAAATGGATAATATTTATGATATTTAGTGTCACTTAGATTAGAAAATGTATATAAAATTGTTTTAAGAATAGTATTACAATAAAAAACTATTTAAGTACAATATTTCGACAAAAAATGAACAGAGGTACAGAGGCTGTACTAGAATTTTTGAAATATATATTTTAGAAGTGGGTTTATCAATGTTTTACGACAATAGAAGGGAGAAATTTTAAGGAAAAAACGCCGATAATTATATTTCAATGGGTTGTAACTCCGAAAATAATGGAAATTTTTCAAAAATCATTATTGGGCCTCTGTACAGAAGCCTGAGCTATGTACAGACAAGATATTATTATATAATAGAAGCATTTTTCACAAAAGGAGAACATTTTGAAAAAAGGTTATTCTAAGTTAATTTTTTGCCGAAATATTGTATTTAAATAATTTTCTTTGTCAAAATGTCCTTAAAACAATATTATACATGTATTCTAATCTAAGTGACAATAAATATCATGAAAATTATCCATTTATGCGCTTTTTTAAAATCACGGTGCCGAACGTAGTCGGATACCTTAAAAATTTAGCGAAAAATTCTATCAAAAAAGCAATATCCCACATACCAATCTCATATATCAATTTTGCTATCGATGTGTTGCTGGTAGGAATTTCAAGACAACTTTTTTTTTCTTTTTGTAATTGTAACGGTTAGGTTGACAAATCGCAGTGGAACAGTGACCATTTTATGGGCGAAACTCATTTTTAACTAAACCTCATATCTTCCAATCGAAAAATATCTGAAGAAAATCTGTGATTTCAGGACGATTGGGATATTGATCGTTTCGTCAAAAAAAAAAAAAATCATGAATCAACAACTTTGTGTGTTCAGTTTGTCGTGAAAATGCTTTATTTAAAAATACATAATTTTGCTCGTCACTATGCCACTAAGCACAAATCTTTCAATGCCTCCATTTTTTGTTTTTGTTTTTTTGAGGATCTCTTTGAAGTCGAGATAAATTCGCTTTCTTAAAAAAATCTTTGCAACGGCAACAAAATATGTGAGGGTGGGAGATTTGGTATAATAATTCAAAAGAAATCGAAATTTCCCCATAACAGAGTAAAAAGTGCATAAAACATGTTTTTTGTGAGTTGAGTTTGATGGAGTTAAAAATAGTTTGAAAATGAAATTCAAAATTACTACTATTTTGATTCATTTCTGCCTTTTAAATGCCCTTGGTCTTATAGCGTCTCCCCCATTAATCCTCATGTTGTGGTCCGCGTGAAATAGTTGTCATACGTATGCGGCCCGGCTGAAAAAAAAGTTTGAGCACCGCTGGTCTAGATCCTGAACGTCCACCGATGATGAAGAGTATCCAGCTGATTTAGCATCGAGATCCTCACCAGCCAGAATTGAATGATCTCTTCCAGGATTTGGGAGAATAATTCTCGACTTCAGCAGTGGAATCTGTTAGAAAAAAAGCGAAAAAATCTCTGTTCTTACCCGACAAAACCAAGGAATTTTTTTTCTTTGGAAGATGAATGCTTATTACTGGGCCCTAACTCAAATGAATTGATGATCAAATTAAAAATGCCGCGTGATCCATACAAATGGAGACTATTTGCAAACTCATCAAAGGCAAATTGTAAAGCCTTTTGGCCAGGGAAAAAGATTTTCCTTAAGTCCCCGGTAGCATACTCTGTGGATATGAAGGAGACATGCGAAAACATCGACCGAATTCTTAATAAAATCTGTATTTACGATTATAATTTAAAACTTTGCCCTGACTTAAAAGTTATTTCTCTACTCATACAGACAAAATACTGCTGCTTCCTATGTGAATGGGACAACCAAGCCATGAACAATCATTACATCAAACGAAACTGGTATCGCTTAGAAATTGGTCTCTCTGCCAGAAAAATGTCGCTCACGATCCTGCCTTTTGTCAAACTCGGATTGATTAAAACAGTTTGTGAAAGTAATTGATAAAACAAATCATGAAAATTTAGCTTTTTGAAAACTAAATTTCCTAGTCTTGGGCTTTCGTCTTTAAGTCTTATCGTAGGCCACTATATTAAACAACTTCTTGATAATTTGGCGTTTATGGACCACCTGACTTGCAAATCAAAACGAGCTAGTCTTATATTCCTAAACCGAGTTTGAACCTTTTGACAAGCAAACAAGTAATATAATAAAAAGTTTAAGTCAATTCCTACTTTGAATGGATGAATAGAAAGTATTTTATTAAAGATTAAAAATTTGAACAATATATAGATATATATATATAATTCGATCTTTAATGGACGAATAGAAAGTATTTCATCAACAATTGAAAATTTTAACAAGATATATATATATATATATATATATATATAAAATTTTTAAATATATATATAGGGAGAGATTGAACTAATAGTAGGAATTGAAAAAAGTGATGATTATGTCATCCATGTCAAAAAATTGCTATAAATGCAGAAGTGAGGTGGTGCAATTTGTTGTTTTAAAGTCATTTCCATCACTCATGAGCCTGAACTTTTCCTTTGCAAATTTAGGAGCAGTTTCCGAGATATTCAGGAGTGGAATACAAGGATATAAGCAGAATACTGCTATTACGAGAAATTTCTACTTTGGGAAATATGAGGAATGCATTAACCTATTGAAGGTACTTTATTCCAAATTACATTCATTACGGGGCAAAATGAGAATCATATTGGGAATCAGAGGATCAATTTACTTAGGAATCAGCAAGAATGGTATCAAGGCTAAGAAAAAAAGTTTTTTTTTTCAAAGGGAGTGTTAAAAAAGGCACATTTCAGAGCATTGCGAGGGTTATTAAATCCAAATGAAAACATTCGTTAATGACACACATTATTGTACACTAAATAATGAAAACTGCGAAAGAAAATGCAATAATTTTAGAAAATAAATTATTCAAAATAATTCAGTTTTATTTGATGGCACAAAAAATGTAATTATGTATAAAAAGTATCAGAAACACAATGGCGAAAAAAACAAAACCGTGTGAAACCCCGGTTTTCTTTTACCACTTCAAAAATCTAATTTTTGTTGCTTAATTCTATTTCTCTTTTTTTTCTGTGATATTATTCCTTACAAAGTAACATTTGATTTAGGGAATATTTTTCATTCTACTAAATTTGATTCCCTAAGGTATCCGACTACGTTCGGAACAATGATTTTGCAAACGTGTATAAATGGATAATACTTATGATATTTAGTGTCACTTAGATTAGAAAATGTATATAAAATTGTTTTAAGAATAGTGTTAAAATAAAAAATTATTTAAGTACAATATTTTGACAAAAAATGAACATAGAATGACCCATTTTCAAAATATTCTCCTTTGGTGAAAAAATGCTTTTATCATAATATTATTTTGCCTGTATATAGCTGTGACCTCTGTACAGAGGCTCAACTAGAATTTTTGAAATATATAATTTAGAAGTGAGTTTATCCATATTTTACGACAACAGAGGGGAGCAATTTTAAGAAAAAAACGCCGATAATTATTTCAATGGGTGGTAACTCTGAAAATAGTGTGAATTTTTCAAAATTCCTATTTCAGACTCTCTGGAGAAGTCTTTACTTTATATAAGCGAGCGAAATATTATTTATTTTAGAAGCATTTTTTATAAAAGGAGAACATTCTGAAAAAAGATTATTCTAAGTTAGTTTTTTGCAAAAATATTGTATTTAAATAAATTTTTTTTGACAAAATATCCTTAAAACAATTTTATACTAGTATTCTAATCTAAGTGACACTAAATATCATGAAAATTATCCATTTATGAGGTTTTTTAAAATCACGGTTCCAAACGTCGTCGGATACCTTAAGTGAAATCCAACCTTATTTTCTCCGATTTGGACAAGCCTCAAGATTCCTTTTATTAGGCAGATTTATATACGGTTTTGAGGTGTAATTTTTTTTGTAACTATTGTATTTGCATAATTCTTAACAACAGAGAATTATACAAGAAAAAGCACAGCAATTATAATCAGATTTCTAACTATCGATTCTGAGCTTTATTTTACCTAAGAAAGAATTAAAATTCATGAGTATTATTTTAAAATTTGATACATTTCTTTAAGTTTTACATTTCAATGCAATTAATAATGTCCATAAAATTACTCATTATAATTTAAGCAGTCTTAAATGTTTTTTAAGCAAAGAGATAATTTTTTATTTTTTTATTCTAAGAATATGTTTTATGGTTGTCTAATTTTCCCCATTTTTTTGTATATGTACCGTACTTACTCGAATCTAAGCCGCCATCGATTAGCCACACCTCTAATTCTCAAAAAGTTCTTATGGAAATGAAAAGAAGTGTAAAATGTGGTTTGTCGATATCCAATTTTATGAAACTAAAATGAATTTAAAATGTGAACTAATAAAGAATGAATGATTCGTTATTTTATTCGAGTTATTAACTTTTAAATGCATACATGAACCTATAATTGCCCCATCCAACGAATTTTTTCCCCTTCGATTCTGTCGCCGCACTCGATTTTCAGTATCATTAGCATTGGAAAAGAAGTGCGGCTTAGATTCGATTAAATACGGTAGATAGAAATACCTAACTTTTTAGAGAAGTGAATAGTAGAGATACACAAAGAATTTGTTGCATTATTATATACATTAAAATATGTGGAAAAAACAATATCTTCTAATGCATTGGATTGAATATATTATACATATTAAAATACAAAAATTGTTGATAGTAAAGTTAAGATAATTCTTTTCACTAGTCTTCTATTTTCTTATTAATTTAGAGATTGTATATTAATGTGTTTTAGAGAATAACAAAAAATTTTGTATACAGGCTTTAAAAATAATGTATTGATAGAGTATGTGAGAAATGAACATAGGCAGGAAATTTATTTAAATAGATAAATATTTTCTAGCATGATAAATTAAGGTAAGTGTGACTTAATTTATAATGTAAATTCATATATTTCATAATATATATTGTTTCATCACGAACATAAAAAAATTATATATATATATATATATTCTGATTATTTATTTATTAATATCTTCAATTAATTTGAGGAATTTATCAGTATTTAAAAACACGCCCCCCCCCCCTTTAGTTTTCATAATTTCCGTTGTAGGAGTACAAAA
>BMAV01008719.1:669241-700512 GCA_019973955.1 Trichonephila inaurata madagascariensis | reverse complement strand
TAATATCTTCAATTAATTTGAGGAATTTATCAGTATTTAAAAACACCGCCCCCCCCCCTTTAGTTTTCATAATTTCCGTTGTAGGAGTACAAAATTTACAATAGTGTTAATAGCTCAAACGGAATTTATTTAAGAAGTTGGCAATTATGTAAAATTAATTAATTTCTAAAATAATTTTTTATCAAAATCGAGGGAAATATTTTTACATAATTAAGTAGCTAATGCTTTGGATAATCCTAGGTATAAATTTAATTCTAATCAGATCAATAGTTCCAGAAATAAGTGCAAGAAAAATTGCTAAGATTTATTTTATTTATTTATTTTTTTAATTTTTTTTAATTTTGGGTTTATAGAATTATATTATGAAACAAATTAAGATATATATAAGATGAATCTAAAGATATATAAGATAGATTTATTAAGATTTTCGTTCTCTCATTATTTGTTATTATGTATTTTGAATAGAAATCACTATTATTTCATGTAAAGTGTTTTGAATAGTTTTCAGTAAGTCATATTTATGTGAAACATTAATTAAAAAAATAGTAAGGAATCCGCGTTTTTTAAAACCTCACTAAAAATAATTGAGTAAAATTTTAAGAATTTTTAAAACTAGGCATATTTTTATGATAAATTAGAAACGTAAAAAAAATTTCTTCTTAATAAAAAAAAAACAACTTATTTTAGAATTTAACTAACTATACTCTGTGAAATAATTTATTTTTAAAATAACTCTTAATAAATAAGTTCACTTTGAGTTTATAATAATGATATCATGCTGTGTTCGATGGAAATATTGAGGATATTTAAAGTATATAGTCCCTTTTTTCAAAAACATAATAGTAGTTTACAATGTAAAAATAGCTTTTTCTAAAAGAAACTTATTTGAATTTCCCAAATGTGACTACTTTCCCCCATATTCAGCTGTAATTAAAGCCTTTTGTTTCCAACTCTATTATTAAACATATACGCAATAATTCTTTGATAAAATTATTATTCAGCAGTTGCATTATTTTATGTCAATACACAAGAACCAACGTCGTGTTATTTTCTCTCGTTCGTATGTATAATTACTTAAAATGAATCAAATACGCCCTACGCGCGCGCTGTCATTCATTCATCTCTTCTAATATGTAATTAAGTCTTACATAACTGCAAACATGTTTGGTAGTGACTTTGACTTTCCTCACTACGAATAAAAATAAGCTTGATGGGTCCAATCTGAAGTGGAGAATCGATTTTCATATTACAAAATGCAATGTTTATTCCATACATTAGCAAAAAAATATTTTTAACTCTGCCAATAATTAATGTAAATACCCAGTGGTGTAATGGGGGATATACGCCCCCTCCCCTTCTGCATAGTGAGGTTCGGAGCCCCAAACCCAAATACGTACTTGGCGTCAGTCAGGCTTAGGAGCCCCCGCATTGTGGGGTTGCGAGGATGTACGTTACGCCACTGTAAATACCCCAGTATGAAGGATAGATTTTTGTGATTATGTCATAATTAGGATTTAAAGTAATATAATGAAAAGAATGTTAGTTCTATGCATTAAAAAAGTTAGAATATGTTTCAGGGCCTAAATGATTATTTTAAATTTTTTTTATCTAGTATTCATTCCAGCATTAAATTTTTTATGTACTTTGTATTTTTTATCCTATCTTCATTAATTACCATTTTAAAGGCCAACAGTATCATTTTCTGGTAAGGAAAACTTTTAAAATTTTAGCAAATTGCTTCTTTATTTTAAAAGTCTATGATGAGTCAAAAGAAGAGACAAAAGTTCGATTAAGACAAAAATTTGTATGATGTTTACGGTAAAAATTAGTAAAATTTGTTAGAGACAATTTTTGTGCGAATTTTTTTTTTAAATTGTTCATAAAAGATTCTATAAAAATAAATAAAAAAAAATTGTCAGGAGCTACGTCATAACACATGTTTATCATCTATTTGCTGATTACTGGGAGAGATTTTCTTGATTCTTCACATACGCTTCATTCTTGCATCGTAATTAGGTACAAGGATGGTCCTTTTTTAAATACAAGTACTTCTTGTAATGTCTGATGTGTATCGTTTTCTTATGTATATAATATCAAATTTCCTTGCACGTCTTCGACTTGTTAAAAAAAAAGGGAAAGAAATAAAATGAAAAAAAGGATAATTTTTAAGTGTCCAGTTTCAGTTGGAAAGGGCAACGCTCGCCCTAAATGTATTTTCTTAATAAATTCTTGTCAGTTGAATGTGATGCAGAATTTCATGGTTTCCTTAGCCAACAACTTTTATATAGCTTTGGAGTGATATTAATTCCATTGAAATCCAAATTCTGTGAAATTCGTTTGAGCGAGATATTTAATCTAAGTAGAAGTTTTATACGTATTACATTTCAGAAAATGTCATTGTTTAAGGAGATGATATGGTCACATTGTATATTTTACAGAAATTCCCTCAAGTTTAATAGAATTGTAATCTACAAATTAGTATTTAAAAACTATATACTACACAAGGAAATAGAAATTTTATCTCTATTTACAGAATCTTCATTTTATTGTAAAATGCCTTCTATCAAAAACCTTTTATCATTGTATTGCAAAATTTGTTAAGGTTTTAAAATTTTATGACATTTAGAGTAAATTATACTTGGTTTTAAGACCTAAATAGTGTGTATATATTTTTCATTCAGGCCAACAGTGCTAAAATTTTAATCAAGGTTAATTTAATTCTTTATTTTCACAGCCCTGACGTACTACATATTGATTTAAGGTATCCAACAACGTAAAAACTGAATTTTGACCAAAATATAAAAATTTTTTATTTATAACTTTGTTGAAATATTTAAAAAAAACAGCTTAACTTCCTAAAATTGTTTCTCTTCATGCAGTGATTATTAAAAAATTGTGGCAATATCAGCAGAATAAACGTAAGGATCATTTATTTTTTTTAAATACAGTTTCTATTAAACTGGACTTTAAAGAGAAAAATAATTTAATTATAAATCAAACATTAATACTTACTTAATTACTATACCTATAAATTATTAATACACTGCTCAAAAAAATTAGAGGAGCGAGCAAAAAAGTGAAGAAACCGTTGCGTGATAGACATGTTAGGGCATAAAATGGAGAATACAGGTATAACAAAATGCAATACAGAAAAAAAACGATTGTATGGGCCATTTAAATCTTTGGAATGGTATAAAAAGCACGAAATGATACTTCAGGGCAACAATTTGGTTACATGTGAATGACAAAAGAACTGATTAATTGGAAATGATGCTGGATTTTTAATGTGTTGTGGGGTTCCTCCGAACTACTAAGACCTCACACCTGTTTTGCATGGATGCAATGAAGCTATCGATGAGACTTTGGAGAATAATCTTCTCCTCTTGACGAAGTCCAATCCTCCTGTTCTTCAAGTAACAAGAGGCCTCGGTCTTCAGGCAGCGCGACGTCCGAACGTGTCCAAACACGCTAGATCAAATGAAGATCAGGAGACCATGCTAGCCACTCCATACGCTGTATTACATCCTCTTCAAGAAAGTTCTCCACAAGACTATCAATATGAGGCCTGCCATTGTCCTGCACTTAAAGGTAAAAAATCTCGAATGGCTGTAGCGTAAGGTGTGCTTCTCTCGAGGTATGCCAGATCTCATATACATACCCCTGAGCCGTCAAATTTCCATTTCGAATGATATATAGGTTAGTACGTCCACCTATGCTGATTCTAGCCTATAACATCAAACCAAATCGTCTGAAGTGTGATCTTTCCTGAACAAATACAGGGTTATTTCGAGTTCCCCTTTCTCGCCCTACCAAACACATCTGTTGTCACACTCTAAACTGAATCGGGACTTATCTGTAACCAGCACTTAACTCCAATAATTTTGCATCCATTCTCGATGTTCAGAAGCCCACTAACTTCAGGCCGCTCGATGTCTTGCTGTCAATGGAATACACACCACTAGCTACGTGCATATATACCACCCGCATGATGCCTATTTCGGATTGTTTGGCTTGAGACCCTTCGTCTTGTTGCCAAAAGAAACTGTCTTTGAATCTATGTATCATTTGCTGTTCTGTCTCAATAAGTTGTAAAAAAGATATATCCGTCACTATTTGCTGCGGTAATATGTGAGCGACCTTGTTCTGATTTTCGTCGAACGTACCTTATTTCTTCAAATCGATTCCATGGTTTCGCAATCACATTTCTTGCCCCTCCAACAACGTTCGCTACAGTTCTTTGTTTTCTCGGATCCCAGACTCCTGATAATACGCCAAGAAATGGTTTCCGGTAGATCACGTTGTCGTGACATTTTCCAGCTATTTTTTCTCAAAACAACAGCCGAAAGGTTAAATTTCACCACTGAGACAGCGAAAATCTACAACTTCTGCGAAATCACGATTTCTGCACTTAATTCTTTTCTGGGTTTTGACGTCATGAACACTGATTTGCATATGAAGTTTTCTTTTTCTGTTTCACTTTAAACTGTGGATGTTTTGTTTTGCGTTAGTTATCAGAAGAAATATTTGTGTAATGTGCTCCCCTAATTTTTTTAGTAGTGTACTTTATTCACACATTATTAATACTATTTCCTTAAATTATTATGCTATTAATTACAAATTTACTAATATAAACATATTAATATTATTAACAAACATATTTCAAACATATATGGATCGAATGTTTAATGGCAATAAATTTTCTTTAAATAGTGAAAGTAAAGTATTGTCGAAACCCGAATAAATAAAAGCGTTTTACGGATTGATTACTTTGACTAAGCAACTGATTTCTTTTGGAAAAGAATGCAAAGAAAACTTTAAGTTGGTAATAAAATTCATATTACTTATTAATAGATAAATAAATAAAGTAATGAAGTTGAATTATAATGATATTAAGTAATAAAAGTATGCAAACTCGTGTTTATAATATGCGTGCAAGATTTTACATCGAATGTTAAATGATGCAAATGTTGTAAATTGCTCAAAGAAATAGAAACTTATAGCATCTATAATGGATCATGGAAATATTGCTAACATATTTTCAAACGTATAAAAGAATAATCTTTAGATTTTATAATCTAATATGTATGAAATCGAATTGAATGTAGAATAAATGTGTCTGGTTAATCGTGCCTACGATTAAGAAACATTTATACCTCTGTGTGAGAAGATTAACTGATATACAGCTCATAAAGATTATACTTTTTTAACAGACATCAACATGAGCTAGATAATCGTATTTCACAATACAAAATCGCAATAAAAATAGAATGTATGAATTCTTGTTGTCCTCACTTAAAAAATGTAACACTGTGTTTAGTTTCCTAACGTTAATGGATCAAAAAATTATTTTCTGTAGTTTAAGTTATATTTGATTATACCATAGATATACTTAAATATATTTGCCTTTTTATTCAATAAGCAATGCATAACTAAAACACGCTTAAACTTTATTTCACATTTCCTTGAGAATGACTCAGGTATCTCCCTTAATGATAAAAGGGTAAAGTACACATTATTCATTCAAACTAAAGGGAAAAGATGGTAATCAGATACGCCTTCGTAGTCAACTGTGACCAAGATCCGGTCTGATAGTGACCGATGAAATGTTTTAGATTTACATTGCTTCTTCTTTGTGGTGTCTAAATTATTTTAAAATTAAATTTATGGGTAATTTTCTGTTGTATCGAAAGCATTTTCATATTAAAGAATCTTAGCAACCACTGTTTTAAAAATTTTAAGAGATGGAAATTACAGCAATTGATCATTCCTAAGGCTAATTTATGTCAAGTGTATCTCATTGAGACATACTATATGGACAATTCCTTTTTTTTAAAAAATGTATCCTTTGCTTTACTTAATAAGTTTCAAATATATTGCTGAACTCCAAAATTGCTGAAATTTTTACCTTTATAACAGTCATTATAGGAAATTTACCCCTTGAATGTATTGATCCCATACATTTTTACGAAACTTTGTAAAAAAAAAAACTTAACCTGATTTGCGACACATATTTTACTGTCAATGATAGTAATATATAAATATATTACAGCACACATACCAAGAACAAGACTCTTATATGTACAATACTGGCCATTCAAATTGCTACACCAAGAAGGCGACATGCTACAGACGTGAAATTTAAACGACAGGGAGAAGGTGCTCTGATATGCAAATGATTAGCTTTTCAGCTCATTCAAACCAAGCAGACGCCGGTAGCGACACTTACAATGTGTTTAAATGAGGAAACTGTTCAGCCCGTTTCTCATACATAAACTGCATTTGGACGTTGTTGCCTGGTGAAAAGTTGTTGTGAGGCCTCGTGTAAGAAGCAGAAATGCATATCAACATGCTACTGACTTTGATAAATGTCAAATTATAGCGTACCAGGATTGTGGTTCATTGCATCGCAGTGTTGCTGCTCGCGTCGATCAAGATCCAATAACTATTAGCAGAATATTGAATCGATGGGTTCAGGACGATAATACAGAACGCCGTGTTGAATTTCAACGGCCCCCTGCCGCTAGAAGCTGAGAAGACAGGCATGTTACCCACATGGCCTTAAGTGATCATGCAGCCCCGTCTCGAGCCCCGAGTCAAGAACTGGGGTCGTTCGCAAGACCAAAAGTGTCTACTCAAACAGTTCGATGACGTTTGACGCAACATAGACCCTCAGTTCGGAGAGCATGGCAGCGACTACCCTTGACGCTGCATCACCGGCAGGAGCGTCTTCAATGGTGTAATCAACGACGAACCTGGACGCCCGAACGGCCAGACGTTATTTTTTGAGATGAATCCAGATTCTCTTTACAGCATCAAGATTGTCGCATCCGAGTTTGTTGGCATCGCGGTGAACGTACGTTAGCGGTGAGAATTCGTCATCGTCATAGTTACCTATCACCTGACATGCTGGAATGGGGTGCTATTGGATATACGTCTCGATCACTTCTTGTTCATATTGAGGGGAGTTTGAACAGTGCACGTTACATTTCTGGTGTGTTGCGACCTGTGACTCTACCCTTTATTCGAGCCCTGCGAAACCCTACGTTTCAGCAGGAAAATGCACGATTGCATGTTGCCAGAATTGCATAGACCGTCCTTGATACGGAAAATGTTTAGCTGTTGCCTTGGCCTGCACGTTCACCAGATCTCTCGCCAATAGTAAACGTCTGATCCATGGTTATCAAGTGACTGGCTCGTCACCATACGTCAGTTAATACGGTTGATGAACGGTGACATCGTGTTGAAGCTGCACGGGCATCTGTACCTGTACATGCCATCCAATCTCTGTTAATATCCAGGTGTAGAAAAAAGTGCTGTTATTACAGTCCAGAGGTGGTTATTCTGAAAACTGATTTCTCGGGACCTATAGACTCAAATTTCTTGAAAATTTTATCTCTTGTTATTTCCAGTATAATATATTTGTCCAATAAATATTATTTTATTATCTGCTTTTCTTCCTGGTGTAGCAATTTAAATGGCCAGTAGTGAATGATTTGCTCACAGAAGGATAAATTCTGCTAATTACAATTGTGTTTTTTAATTTCCCAATTTCTTTCTTTTCTTTTTTACAGAAGACTCCCTTCATTTTTTTTTCTTTTCATATATTTCATCTACATTTTATAACTTTTGTTGTTCTATTTAACACGCCAGCCATGAGCCCGTGACCTTGACCACTAGGCTACCGTGGCCACCATATGAAATCAGAACTGATCCTTATTTCTAAATATTAAAGATAGAAATTTTCCACATGTGGAAATAACAATTGCATGAGAAAAAAATAGAGACAAATGTGCGAACAGCAATAATAATATATTTTAAGATTTTTATCATAAGATGCATAATTTTCCAATGAATTTAGATCCGGTTTTCCGAGAAAAAGTATTTCTTCAAGATACTGGCTTTGGTTCGTAGAGTTAATAAATATCCTACTAAAATCATTTATTAGATATAAACAGTCTTAATTCACCTGGACATAATCAACCTCATTTAGCTTCCCTATTCCATCAAATTTCTTTTTGTCAATAATTATTTTTTTTGGGCATAAAATATCAGTAGAAAGAAAAGCATAAATAAATATCTTGAAACGCGAGAAATACTTTTTTTATGTGTCAATGTTAACCTTGATCAAAGTTACCTAACCTGGTGAAAGTCAATCTCCAGAAACGAATATCTTCTTCGAAAAAAAAAATGCATGTGATATTCAAATCACGTCCACAGATCTATTTTAGTAATCTAAATGGGGCGGAGAGTACAAACGTCTTATATAAGGATTCCCATACAAAGCGAGAAAAATAAAACTAAGTGGGCTCACCTGTATCTAAAAACAGATGAATGTATACAGGTTCTATCGGAACGTCCTTGACACCAGTATTTCGTGATAGCAGGCACTTTCATTTCTAATAACATAGGAATAGCTCCAGGTGATTAATGTTAAGACTGTTTAAAGTATAGCTATTTTTGTACTGTGTAATTTTATAGAAGATCTTCGTTTCTTTTTTTTAACATAACAGCAAGATAAATGTAAAAAAAATCCAAACGTATACAATGTTTGAATGTGAAATGGGAGATATATTAATGGAAAATAGTAGGCAGTATCCAGAAAAAAATATAAATAATTTGTGATATTACATACAATTTTTCTTTAAAAATTACAAAGGCAAGAATTTTTTTGATAGAAACATATCACTGATATATTTCACAAATGGACATGAAAAAGAATTTTATTAATTTTGAAATAAATGAGACGGCACATACACATCAATTGATCAGATACACATGAAAAGAGATCCTTTATTTTCTTAAAAATATTTTTTCTGATTATTTTTAATAGTAACGGTTATTTTTATTAAGGTTTTTTAATTTCATACTGCAACTGAATATTGTTCTGCTGTTAAATCTTTTCATATTTTTTATTAACTTATCAGTACAAGTTTTTTCTCACTGTCTTATATTAAAAAAAGAATATAATCTTTACTAAAGAGAGAGATTTGTATTATAAAGTCTTAGATTCTCTAAGCTAGTTTTTACTTACATACATTTTTTTATTTGCATACATAATAGAAAAATTTTTCTCTTACGCTACACTATTAATAGATATTTAATCAGTTTTTGTGAAATTGATATTGTTTTAAACACTTATTTTAAGTTACATAAATGGTTTCTGCATGACATTAGAAAAAAATTGTTGCTTTGTGTCATTTTTTATATTATATCATTTTTTTTATTTACGTAAACATGTACAATTGAACCTGTATTTGTGCGGTAGAAAAGAACCACATAAAAATAAACACACACAAAAAATATTCAAAAATTTCATAAATTCTTATATAAAACAAACGTGGAAATACTACAGAAAATTTTTTGTATGCGGTGGATAGGGACCGCATAGAAAAAGTCGCATTTGTAAAATATGTCAATTATTTACGAAATTTATATAAGAGTACTTCCATGACAAATAAATAATTAAAGTTACACATGGAAAAGTTTTAAAACCATTTAGTTCCTCATTGTATACATGAAAAAATTTTCAAAATACACCTACATAATTTATTGCAACTCATCGAAATCCAAAGCCCTGTAAGGAATAAGTTTAAAATCTCTTTCGTCACTTGAAGGTACAATTTCAATTGATTTATTTTTTGGCAACATAAAGTAAGGAATAAGTTTTGTGACGAAGGACGGGTAGTCACACAGTTGCTTGTAAATGTCACGATAATCAGATATACATGATAGAAGCCCTTTTCGGAATTTTATACTCTTTTCTTAATTGGTATCTATTTTAAGAAAATGATTTTCCACTTTGTTGGAAAGCTGGATTCGTGCATATTTTTATCCGCTCACACTGAATCCAGTTATTCTTGTCCGTCTTCATAATCTATCAAATTATTGATAATGTCACTGACATTGAAAGTTTTATCTTCAATCAAGCACGGGCTGCTGGAGCGTTGAGAGAAAGCAACCGAAAGCGCATTGTCGGGAGACTGTTTATAAAAATAAACAGAGACATAAACAAACATTTGGACTCTTCACATTTACATATGATTTTTAAATGTTATATTTCATTCTGTTATTTTTGTTATGTAAAAGTCAGGAATTTAGTTTGAATGATGTATAAAGTTGAATGTATTTACTATCCTATCGGATATATGAAGATAATCATATTCATATTTTGTGTTTCTCAGAAACATATTTATGATAAATCTTAAACTTGAAAGTCTGATTTTCATGTAATTTAAAATATAAAGAATTGTCTGTTCTATTGAACACAATTATTTTAAATTTAATTTCTTCCTATCATTAATTATTCCATTTCTGAAAAAAATTATCAGAAATTAATTTCCTTAAAGTTTCTGTTCATTATATTTAATCCAATTGTAACTAAAAAAAATTATATGCGACAATTTTATTTGGATGTTTTCAAAAAGTATATTTAAAATCAAGAACTTTGTTTTATGACATTTATCATTAAGTAATATCGCTTATGTACAAGCTTTAATATTACACTAATGTATTTTAACATGCTTTTCAGACAATTTTTTCCCTGAGGAAATTTATGAATTTTATACGACATTCGTCTCTTATTTTTTTAAGTCCTTTTATATATCTTTTTAAAGCTATAAATTAAAGTTACAATTCTGAAGTATTGTATTCATTGTATTTAGAAATACAATCAAGTTTATTAGCAACAACAAAATATTCGAAAGATTTTTTGGTACTTTTCTGTTTTGCCCGTGAAGGCGATAAAATCGCCAAATTTGATACAACCGACGCCAAACGGTCATTCTTGCTGGTTACCTTCTTCCACCAGATATTTAAAACAAATCATGTTTTTTTTTAAATCAACTATGTCTTTTTTATAATACATCAGAAATGGATGTAAAACCAATGATAACTAATATTTATTAACATTTTTTTGTGTGTGTTTTGCGTGTTCTTGCCAATAGAACCTGCTTGGCAAGATGGAAAAGTACCTATTTTTCCTACTAGAATTATAATAATTATTTCTCTAAATGCATAAATAAATTATCTAAGTCTTTATATAACGTTCAAATTTTATAAGGTACTTTTAAAATACCATCAACGCAGCAGAATATTATGTCTTCTACGGTTAGATACTATTCAATGACTTCAGAGTTGCGATTTCAACTCTTTATTATTCCAAGACATGTATTCATATTTCAAGCATATTTAAATTTAATATTTCTTGAAATAATTTCGTAAATTTACTGTATGAAATTATTTTTTTATTAAGTTTTATTAATATTAGTATACTTTACAAATTCAATGGTTAAAAATTAGAATGATGAAGAAAAAGCTACACTTTTATTATTTAATTGTTGAAAATAGTGGTAGGAGCCTTTTTAATTCGGAAGTTTACATTAGGCTATTTATGGATTTCTAAACTCGAACTAGTTCATCTAAAATCTGATAAGGGCACATTCACACACGCAAAGAAAATATCTACGAGATCCAATAAAAAATAACATTATTTCTAAAAAACTATACCGACCAAACATATATATACGCTACTTTTGGAATTCTTTGCTTCAATAATGGAAATATCGATTAAAATGAGATAATGTTCAATAATCGAATTAAACATTTGTTTCTTAACATTGAGGAAGAAGTCAGCATTCTCAAAACAGATTCGTGTAATTCAACAAAAATTCATTTTTGTATGATAATCCAGTAATATTAACTTATTAAAATTCATTGGCGTAGCGTACACCCCCACATCGCGGTGGAGGGCAGGATTCTAAGGGTCCCAAAACCTAAGTTATGTTATGATTTTGCAATCCTTCGTAAGATCTGCCTTGGAGCCCAAAAACTGACTTTGCTGGGGGCCCTAATATTCTCCGTTACGCCCCTGTAACAAATCAATAATTTAAAAATATATATACACAATGAAATACGTTTAACTTGAAAACGCTTGAGACGGAATATCGCTTAACACGAAATAATACAACGGTCCCGACAAACTACTATACATTTTGTGTGTTCTTAACACGAAAAGTTTTCCCTTCTGGGAATAAACTAAAAGCGAAAAACAACTGTGGATTGGACTGTCCTATTGTATTACTGGAAGAATTCTTATATTGTATTATTGCAGTAAATAATGATTATATTTATACAGCCCCAGTTATACCAGAAAAAGACATTTTCGAGTTTTTTCAAAGCTAAAAACATATCATTGATGCAGATTCTGACTGCAAAAATAAAACGATTACTGCATCTCTTGTTCCCACATCATCTTAAAAGAGGAACGTCACGAAAAGTATACGAAGTTTTTTAGACGCACATTCCAATGGTGAAATGAATAACAAAATGGTCGATATCAAACAATTTGTTGACAATTTGAATCCAAAAAAATGCAAAGAAAAATATCTGATTATTTTTTAAAAACTCAATAAATGTTTTGTTTTTCGAAAAATTTTAAAATAAATTGAATTTTTTTAAGTTCTTGTAAATGTTTTTTTTTTCCTTAGTTTTTATTAAATATATACATATATATGTGTTCAAATAAAATATACTCTAATAAACTTAATTTTGTTGATATATGTCTTTTTACAATATCCTTTTACACGAAAAAATATTTCAGCCCTTTCAGTTTCGTTTTAAGTGATTTTCATAGTATACATTAATAAAGTAAATAAATAATCCACTAAGAGACCTTCCTTATAATCTAAAACATTTTCAGTACTTTATAAAAAAAAATCATTTAACTCTTGTAATGACCATGCGATTAATTCTATATATTTAAGAGTATTGTTATTTTTAATGTTATATATATGTTCTGAATTTCAAAACTAATGTCATATATGCGGATACCTAGCTTTCGTAGAATATTTATAAGCCATAAAAAACTTTTTTTTACAATAAAGAAGGCATAAAGTCAATTATATTGTCGCTATCTCACTTTAAGATAGCAAGATTACAATAAATTTTGAAGTGGTGATAGAAAATTCTCAATGTGCAAGCTAATCATGAAGGGAAAAAAATTTAATCTTGTCTGGATTTGCATCTTTTATTTTTTTTTCTTATCCATATTTGTAAGCTGTTTAAGTGTGAAGCCAGAAATAAAAATACAGATAGAAAAAAGTGGGTCAGTCTTTTATTTATTTTAAGCCTTGTAAAAAAAGTATACATAATGGTTTTCTTAAAACTAATTTGAAAATCATGAAAAAGGAAAAGAAACTCTTTAATAATTCACCTTTCATGAACTCATTCTTTCCAATTTTAAAGACTAAAATCATAGATAAAATGGGCTTAAAATTAAATGCATCTAAGCCAGCGTTTTTCAAACTGTGGGGCGCATCCCCCTAGAGGGGTATAATAACTGTATGAAGGAGGCGCGAGCAAATTGAAAAGTCGAAAACAAAAGATTATTTTTCAAAAATATTAATTTACTGAAAGTAAACAAATAATATACATTCTGACGTAATAAAAAATGAAACATACATTTACACAGATATAACACAGTTATATATGTATCAGTACTGTACGATGTATTTTATGATTAATCTAACAATACTAAGTTTAGAACAAGTTTAATAATTCCCAGTAACCCCATTGGCTTGTTATACATTAAATTAAATCTTTAAGTTAACACTTATCTTGATAATTTTTGTACAGTTTGTAATTAATTCCTTTACTGCCTGTTAGAAGTGATGGGAGGCCGAGAGTTCTGGTCTCTGAGATACAATTTTAATTTTGCATCTGCCCTGTTTACAGGAAACAGGGATTAGTTAAAGAATGTGTGTGCGTTCCTAGTTCATTGCACTCTCTGGTGGACAAGGTTGTATTCTTACGCGGACTGTGAGTAGTCGTTGGGCAAATCAGAGTGGTGGATTGGAACAGTAATAAATTCGCAGCGGATTGTTTCGGAAGTAATGCGGTCAGCTTTAAAAGCACTTGCACGCTGTTTCTCGAGGTTTTTTTCTCTTTTCCTTAGATTACTTGCCAGCACCACTCCGCCCTCTCAGTCTCAGGTCTCCTACTCCGCCACCCCTCACTCAAATAAGTACCGTTTTTACATTGTTTTAGAATGTAAGTTTCAGTATGCCGTTATTCTAAATAAAATTGTGTTACCACTATACGATCAGACTTTAATTTTAGTTGAGTAATTTACTCTGGTTGTAATCTCATGATCTGTATAGGAACTTCGGATCATTTGGTACCGTGGCCAGGATGTCAAATTTTTTTTTCCTTCCACCATTTGGTGTCAGTGACCAGATGTCGAAATTTTTTTTCTTTGCGCCAACTTGTTCCTAGCGTTAATTTTTTTTTTTACTTGCACCGTTAGGATGCTATTAGGATTGTCTTTTTCTGCATGAGTGCTAGAATTCAATTTTTTTCCCGCTTCCCAAATTAAATTTCGAACTTCAAAAAATAAAATAAATAAATAAATCATCATTCTCATTCGATTCTTATTTCGCTTATTAATTAAACATAATGCCACACACATTCCAAAAGGTTTTAGATTTGAAAAGGCAGGAGGCATCACATATTTCACAGAACACAGTAACAACTAAATCGCATCATTACAACTATCAGATAGGTTCTTTGTGTTTTATTAAAACATTCAATATTAAATCCAAATTATCTCACAAGCCAAGACCAACATTTGAGGGTTCTTTCAGAGTCACAGAGAGATTTTCGAGAGTTAATTATAGAGTACAACATGTTGAACAGCCAAGGAAGAAATTCAACACACATGTCAACATGATATGTGATTCCTTTCATAAAAAGATTTTCGTATTTACATCTGAATAACCTAGAGGAACAATTGCGGACGAGTGAGAACGACGACCGAGTCACTCAGGCCCAACATTACAATTTAAGGCCCCGTGCGGTTAATTCGAACGCGTAATTTGGACAGCATGTTGCGCTGAACCTTTTCTTGGCACTCTGCATGAAGAGACGGATAAATTTGATATTTTTTTTAAATATGGGTTCATTTAGAAAGAGTCTCTGTCAAAAATTTTTTATCTATGGTTATATATATATTTATCTATTGAAGTGTATGAATTATTGTGATAATGTGTCTTGTCAAGTGTTGGTGCTCTATTTATTAACTGATGTTCATAATAGGAAAAAGTAATTTTTTTTCTTGTGTCTCTCCTTTTGCGCGTATTTTCTTATTATTGTCAAATTTATATTACCCTGATTCGTTCTTTTTCTATTGATATGTGCCGTAAATTTTTATGGTATTGTTATCTTTAGAGGATAAATATAATAGTTTTTCTTATAATCATGAGGCATATTGTTGTGGGCGATAATTCTTTTTTTAAGTTTGGTGGTTGTTAATGTATATTTTTTATTATGCTCTTTGCTAGTGTATATATGCGTGTATTCATTATCTTAACTGGTCTAGCTATGATCTCAATTTCTTATGTGTTGATTATGTTTGTATTGTGGATTTTAGTGCACTCAATTTTTTTTTCTCTTTTAATTATTTCGAGTATATATTGTCATATGGAGTACGTGTTTCGTTGCTAGTTAAAAAAATTTTTTGGTCCGAGTGTTTGCAGTATTTCAGTTAATTGATTATGCTTACTGTTCGCTTAATAAAATTTCTTGTGTTGTTGCTGTTACAAATTGTAGTCGATAAGGTGTTGTTAGATTTAAAGAAAGGAAAAGGAATTGGCCGGATTGTCATTAGTGTAGAAATTAGATTTTGAGAGATCCAAGTGTTATGAAGATGTTAGTTTTGATATATAAGTTGATTAGATGTTGTGTGCTGCTTAAATTTAGAGATATTGAGGTGATAAGATTATGTTAGATTTTGATAGAAATTGATTAGGTGTTCCTGACTATAGTACTTGGAATTTGAGATATTGAAGTGATAATATTATGTTAGGTTTGACAGAAATTGATTAGGTGTTCATGACTGTAGTACTTGGAATTTGAGGTATTGAAGTGATAAGATTAAGTTGGATTTTGATAGAAATTGATTAGGTGTTCATAACTGTAGTACTTGGAATTTGAGATATTAAAGTGATAAGGTTTGGTAGTTTTTGAAAAAAAAAATTGGCTAGATGTTTATTAGTGCAGTATTTGGATTTAGAGATATTTTAAAGTGTAAGGAAGAGGTTAAGTTTTGTGATGGAAAAAGTTATTGCGTGTTAATTATGTTAGAGCTTGGAATAGAGTTTTTTTTTTTTTTTTTTTTGGTGAGATGTTAAGGTTTGTCGAATTTTTTTGTGAATTTGTTGTTCTGGTTGAGATGAGATTTTAATTATTGGAGCGATATTGTGTGTGTTTAAGGAATAAGTATTGGTTACAATGATTTTTTCTCAGTGGATATGTATGATAGAGCGTTGGACTTCGTAAATGTGCTTGATTTGTTGCTGTATTTTTCTCTCTCTCTCCTTGTTTCTGTTAAAATTTTGATTTGGAGTTGCCATGCAAATTAATTTTTTTTTTTTGGTTAATTTTATTGTTTGGACGCTTTGTGTATGGTTTAAATCTTGGTGTGCTTGAATGATTGAGGAAAACATCCCATCTCATGCTAGTCGCTGTGCATATCATTCGGGCGCATTCCGACTCGGAGCATTTTTCGTCTGCCCCTCCCCCTCCCACGGTTGCCACAAACGATAAGAGAAACTTTAGTTGGTTTCCTCAGAACAGACTTCTCCTTCTTTCCCCTTGGTGTATTTTGCCTACCCCTACGGATGCAACAATCTAGAAGAGAAACTTTGAGTGTTGTTTCTCTAGGGCGCATTAGGAGGAATTTTCTCCCTCTCCCCTCGGAGCCTAGGGTCGCCGTTTCCCCCCTTTTTTTTGTTACTTTCTCTCTCGTTGGAATTTTTTTTTTCTCGACGCAATAGTTTTTTTTTTCGTAATATATATATTTTGTTTTGTTGAATTTTGTGGAAATTTTCTCTTTTGCATCCTGATCAAATGCAACTTGGTTATTTCTATTGAATTTTTCAAATTTGTATCAAACTTAGCTAAACTTTACTTGGCGCTCGTTTATATATATAAAAAAAGAATACTATAAAAATAAGAAATAATTTTTTTTCTTCATCACCATGTTTTAAAACTCAAATAGTACTTTGTGTTATGTTCTACTTCCTTTGTGTTAAATGTGTTAATTTTTTTTTCTTTCTTACATTTATTTCACATACTTTCAGCTAGAATTTTTTTTTATTATATGCAACTTGTGTCATGTCGTTTTCTGATGTTTAAGTGAGACAATGTTGTACCTAGTAATTCAATGAATTTTTAGCTCAGATTTTTTTTATTCAACTGGTTTCATGTCATGTTTTGATGTTCAAGTGAGACTTTGTTGTATGTGGTTATTTAATATTAATTTTAGTTCTAGATTTTTTTTTTTATGCAACTTGTTTCATGTCGAATTTTGATGTTCAAGTGAGACATAGCTGTACTTGGTTACTATATATATATATATATATATATTGCTAATTTTTTTTATTTCAACTTGTGTCATGTCATTCTGATGTTAAAGTGAGACAATGTTGTACTTAGTCATTTCACAATTTTTTTTTATTTCAACGCAATAATTTTATTTATTATTTTATAACTATATCATGTCATGAATTTGATGTTTAAGTGATACTATTTTTTTTCATCAGACAATAAGCATTTTTTTTTACCTTGAATTTTTTTCTTTTAATACTTTATTGTGTCCATGTCCTTAATGTGATATCAAAGTGATGCAATTTCGTAGTCATCGTTTAGTATTATTTTAACTTTAATAATTTTTGTTTTCTTCGCATACATACACGTTATGTTTTTAACCTTCAAGTGTTTGGTCGTTCAGTATGCATTATTACTACACATTCTTCTGCATTTTTACTCTTACATTGTTATGTTGATATGAGATAAGGATTTTTTTTAATGTTTTCAGTCGTTTGTCAGTATCTTATGTTTTCTCTGTGAGCTGCTCATTGGTATTTTTTTTTCTACGGACACCTATATGTTATTCCATGTAAATTTTTTAACCAGTGTACTCGTTATATATATATTTATTCTTTTATCATTATCCGTAAATTTTGTTATAATTGTGTATTTTCATTCGGTTTGTAACAGTCTCTGTTGGCATGCAGTCATCTCGTTGGTCGTATTTTTTTGGTTTAGTAAGAAGAAAAAAATGGATAAAAGAGAAGAAAAGGGAATAGTGCAATTTTTTTTTTTTTTTAGCCAAGTTTTCTTGATTTTCTTACATTTGAGTGATTGGTGGGCGGGATGGAGACCTCGGGTGTCTGAAGCTCGGTAAAAGATCGGGAAATTTTGTTCACTCTCTTTCATATACCTTACTGATTCTGGTTCTCCTAGGAGAGTGTTCGTGTTTTCTCTTTTACAGAACATTATGCCAGGGTAATTTCCGGTGCATTGGATCTAGCTTACACCACGAGAGGAACCCCCTACAAGATTCAGATCTCAGCGGTATACCATTACAAGGCCGAGTTTGTTTATGGAGCCACTGCATCTCTAATACTAAAGACTGTGACTCTACGCTTCACCTAGCCTTTGCACCACTAGAGGAACCCCTACAAGATTCAGAGCCCACCGGTTTACCATTACAAGGCCGAGTTACTGCACGGAGCAACTGCATCTCTATAATGTTGAGGACTGTGACGCTACGCTTCACACAGCCTCAGAAGTCTTCACCAAGATTAGGATGTACCAGTTATTTTTTTTTTAAATTTTTCCCCTTCAAGACGTGGACAGTCGTTCATGACCAGGAAGTTGCGAGTGCCCGGCGGAAGGACGACAGGACTGTTGGAACTGCTGTCGCTATTGCATTTATATAACATTTACATTTTCCTCAATATTTTTTTTGTTTCTTTTATTTTTAGTTTTGTTAATCTGAAAGAGGGGAGGAGTGATGAGAGGCCGAGGGTTCTGGTCCCTGAGATACAATTTTAATTTTGCATCTGCCCTGTTTACAGGAAACAGGGATTAGTTAAAGAATGTGTGTGTGCGTTCCCAGTTCATTGCACTCTCTGGTGAACAAGGTTGTATTCTTACGCGGACTGTGAGTAGCCGTTGGGCAAATCAGAGTGGTGGATTGGAACAGTAATAAATTCGCAGCGGATTGTTTCGGAAGTAATGCGGTCAGCTTTAAAAGCACTTGCACACTATTTCTCGGGTTTTTTTTTTCTCTTTTCCTTAGATTACTTGCCAGCACCACTCCGCCCTCTGAGGTCTCCTACTCCGCCACCCCTCACTCAGATAAGTACCGTTTTTACATTGTTTTAGAATGTAAGTTTCAGTATGCCGTTATTCTAAATAAAATTCTGTTACCACTATACGATCAGACTTTAATTTTAGTTGAGTAATTTACTTTGGTTGTAATCCCATGATCTGTAGGAACTTCGGATCAGAAGTTATGCGATGTGCTCCTCAATGCCACCATTTACGTATGCACGCGTATTGGGGGGGGGGGGGAAAAAGGGAAAAAAAAAACAAAAACTCTGAAAAAAATAAAACCTTCGCAAACACTGTCAATGTCCTTTTATTGCATTCCAAAGCTTTAGGAATAATTGTATGGATAGCAGTGCACAGAAAAGATCGTACTTCGGAAAGACGTATATATACTTCCGGGGAAATTAACGTTTAGGCTGAGCGAGACGTTTATATACGCCATTGAAACTTAAGAGGTTAAAGTCGTATTGTAGCTTTAGCGTCAAAGTACAGTATTATTGGTTTCAATACATTGTTACTGTATGGAAGAGGGGGTGGGGAGATTAAAATTATGATTGAATATTGGGCCGCAAGTATTGAAAGTTTGAGAAGCACTGATCTAAGCCGTTCGGAAAAAATGAAAATACATATTTTTTTCCCGATGAGGCTGCGGATTGATATTTACCATTGGAGACCTGGTACATTCCCGGCGGCATATAAGCTCCGACAATGAGAAATGCACTAGAAATTGAATTTTTCTGAGAGTACCTAAGTCTAACAGGCACTCTGGGATCTTTAACATGGCGCAAAATCATACGGGATGGAGGCTGTCTATTTTCTGCATCATGAAAATCTACCAACTTGGACCAGGTTCGAACCCACAACCTTAGGCGTACAAGTCCAGTGATAAACAACGCCACCCAGCCGACATGAAAATATATAAAACTCAGTGAATTTCTTACGTTTTAATATCGATTTTTTTTGCACAAAATTTTGTTAAGTTACATTTTATTTAATTTATTTAAAATTTCATATACATTCGAATGCATCTTAATTGAAAAATAATCCACTTTCTAACTCTAAATTTTTTTCTCCTTTTTTTGTCTTTTTAAAATTGATACATACGTATATGAAACGTACATTACGTTGCTAAAGAAAAATTCGCCCACATTAATAGATGGCTTAATCATGTTTGACTCACAGACGCGTATTCAACGTTACATGGCTTAGATAAGATTTGTATGGCTTAAGTGGTTATTGTTGTCTGGATTTGCAGTGTGGGTTTTAACACTGAACTGACAACGGAAGACATGAACCATAGCCCCCCCCCCCTATATTCCAAAGATTTTCGATTAGGTTAAAATTATGTCTTCTTGGTGATCGATTCATGTGGAAAAATGATTCCTCACTGCATTGAACCAATTATAAATAATTTATGATTGTTTCATCTTAACATTGTCGTTCTGGAATATATCAGTTCCATCGAGGAAGAAATAATCCATTGATAGGATGACTTGGTTATTAAACACATTTGAAGTCCCAGCGAGACTTCCTTTTATTGTTGCATAATGTTGTTGATCTCAGACTGACACAACTGTGCAGATTATAATACTACCTCTCCATTTGCCTAACAGAGGGCACTATAGGAGACCATCTCTTTGTGACTATTTTTCAATTCTTACTATTAACTCACACTCTCTATATATTTATTTATTTGATTATTTATTTATTTATCTTGGTGGAATTTTCAATCGTTAATAAAATACATTTTAAAGCGCTCAATTCAGCTGAAATTTTATATACATGATTATTTTGGATGACGATACAGTAATTTAATTATAATTAATAAAAATTAATTGATTAAAACTAATTATTTAAAGAATTATAAATACACACACACAGCCACGTTGGCATTTTTGGCGATTTAGCGACCATTTTGAAAAGGTTTTTTTCTCACGTGTTAAAATATTCAGTTGAACTGAAACTTATATTGGATGACAATACAATAATATATAATAATAATTAATAAAAATTAATTGTTTAAAACTAATTACTTACAGAATTACAAATACACACAACCACGTTGGCATCGTTTTTGGCGACTTAGCGACCCTTTTGGTGACTTGTGTCAAAACTTTAAAGGGTTTTTTTTCTCACGTGTTAAAGTATTCAGTTGAACTAAAATTTATATACACGATTGTTTTGGATGACAGTACGATACCTTAATGATAATGAATAAAAATTAATTACCACTTAATGTTGTGATTCTGTCATATGTATATACATATTTATATTAATTGTAACTATTTAATAAAAAGTAGCTAAAATAAAATTTTTCCTTGTTGACCTAAGTAGGAATTGACTTAAAAATCGTTTTTTATATTACTTGTTCTTTTTCTCTCTGATGCTCTTATCTTTCTTAAATATACTGAATCGTGATTCATAAGACCATGTGAAATTTTTCCATTGCTCAACAGTCCTATCTTTCTGCAGTTTTACAAATTGGAGTCATTTTTTCCTGTATAGTGATTTTCTTGTGGCTTGATAACTGTTAAGTCGCATGTCCGTTAAGTTTTTGTCCACACAATTATGTGTGTTGAAATACCTCTATATTCATTGCTAAATATTGCTGCGTGTTCAAGAGATGATTCCCCCCCCCCGTTATGTGCGTAAGAAATCTTCGATCCTTAGAATTTAAGACTTTTTTTCCTACCACATTTATTTCGAGATGTTAGCGTTTCAGCACTATTTTTTCAGGATTTAATATTCTGCCGAACACTTCTCAATCCAATTCCAAGATTTCTTTAGTCGTTTTCTTTGCTCGATGAAGAGCAATAATTTGACTCTTTATAAACGTGGAAACATCGGGTCCGAGACCGTGTGGAACAACTTTTCACGAACTTGTTGCATAAATGACTGATTGAAATTATCAAATGTTAGATTATCTGATAAAAAAATACGTATAGCATTTGTGAAACACCGCATTCATTAAAATTTCTAACACCTTTTTTGTTCAAAATTAATCTATTTCTCTTTTTCTGTATATATTCAGCCGCAGTAGCCTGGTGGTTACGATGAAGGACTCGTGGGTGGCGTATCGCGGGTTCGAATCCTAGGGCCACTGAAGACCTACCATGTAGAGGAGCTGATGCACGTTAAATCTGTCGAGGCTCAAAGCCGTCCCTTTGTTGAAGTGTGGTGGTTAGGAGAGAGGCACCAACTAAGGTAGTCTAGTAACTTGACCTAGGTTTGAGGCCCATCGCCAATAGCCCTCGCGTTGCTTTAAGCCGTATTCACACCAAGACAGTCAGCGTCAAGCATTGAGCGTCTAGCCAATCAGAGACTTCATCTCGCCCGAGATAAAGTCTCTGATTGGCTAGACGCTCATCGCTCGACGCTGACTGCCTTGGTGTGAATGCGGCTTTAGAGTGTGACGTTAATAAACACACATTCACTCTCTCGATATATTATACTAATGAGGTGTATATCTTACTTAATGAACAAAAAGCATGGAAACAGATAGAAAGTGTAGTAGAGATTAATATAGTTACAGCAATATATCAAAGGTACAGCCAAACAAAAGATTCTAATTGGTGATTGGTTACATCTTAACCTATCGCTACTTGCTGCTTTGATGTGAATGAGCCTTTTTGCTTAGAACTAAGATTAATGAGTTAAAAAATAAGTTTTATAAGGCTCCAAGTGCAGACTGGGCAGGAGAAAATTAAAAGAATAAATATAGTTAAAATGACGTAAACAAATTTAAAATATTAAAAATAATTTATAAAATTGTATTATAATATGCTATATTATAGTGAAGTATTTATTTCTTCTTACGGTTTTACCCCCCCCCCCCAAAGAGTGTTAACTGTGTAAAAATGGATACTCTATCTTCTAATTTTTATTCAGGGTTTCATGTGGCCGCGGTAGCCGAGTGATCAAGGTATCGGATCGTGGCTGGCCTTGTCACGAGTTCGAGCCCAGTACCACGAAAGACCCGCCCTGTAGGGCAGCGATGCACGCTAAATCTGTCACGAGCTCAAACATCCTCCCGTTGGTGTGGTAGTTAGGAAAGGGGGGTGCCAGCTCAGGTGTCGTCCTCGTCACTTGACCATGGTTCAAAATTACGTCGTCCGTCGCCAAAAGCCCTCGTGTAGCTAAACAGAGTGACATTAATATTCACTCACTCAAGGTTTCATTGGTTTTCAACCTGTTCCGTCCCAAACACAAGTGGTATTAATCGTGAGTTTTATTTTTTTTAATACTATTTTCATTTAATGTGTATGTAATTTAAAAGTTATACATAAGACACAGATATTCAATCTATCTACCTATATATAGTGCAAAAAATGATAGATTCACCAATAAAAGCACATAGCTAACATTTATTGAAATAAAATAACAGAAATTGTACGATTAAAACAATATTTTCACCCAGCAGATTATACTGTTTTAAAGGAGAGTCATTACAAATGTAGGAGCTAGTCATATACTTGTACAGTATCTAGGATTTAAATTTCAGTTATTCAACAGAAGACTAAAAAATTGTAGATGAAACTGAAAAAATATTTTATTCACATTTTAAGTTTGATTTCTTCTTTAAACTTGTGTCTGAAAAAGCATGGTAAAGGTATGTCAGTAGGACTAACATATCCAAATAATTTGTAGAATCGTATAACTAGGACAAAAATACACTCAAGAGCTTGCATATAGGGAAAAAAAGTCTTTCATTTGCACAATTCGAATATTTTTTTTCTTGTTTGATATGTAGTATTGCAAGTGCAAAAAAAAAAAAAAAAAATTCTTTGAACAATAAAGCAGTCTTAACGTTGAAAATTATTATTCGTTTGCTGTAGATAAAAATTAATGCAATTTAATGTCATTATTCCTTTAACTGTACTTTATAATTATTATTTTTTTTATTATTTTAATTATTAGGATTCTTAGACATTCAACTCATATTTTTTGTAAAATTATTTTATTTTCAACTTTCAATAAATGCTATGTTTTATTTATGCATTATAAAAATACTCATTAATTATAACATTAATTAAAATGTGATCTGCATTTATTACAGCTTTAGAAGAGAAAGCATAAACCAGCACTTTGATCCCAACTGATTAATTAAAAAGGAAAAAAAAATATCAAATTAAAAATTATAAAATTACGAAGTATTCTATATTAAATATCTGTAAATGTTAATAAAAATTCATATTCTTGATTTTAAAAAAATAGGAATAAGTTTCGTTTATTTTGAGTGTTTTGTATATTTATCATAACATAAATTATTTGATTTGATTCGTTTTAATAAAAAAATATTTCTTTATTTCATTATTTTACTGTACTATAGGGAGCAGTCTAAATCAATTTACTCAACTGCATTAGATCCGTAATCACTGTTCTAACAATCGAACCACCTTGAATTGATTATAAATATGGTTTAAAAGTTAAGAAAGGAATATTTTTCTTTTATTACCGCTTCAAAATGTGCGAATAAATTTTCTTAAGAAAGCTAGCTACTTGTACACGGTTGAATATTTAAGGAATTTAAATACTTTAATACTATACCTGCTATTCAATGCCACTCCGATTCTTTTACCTACACTTGGTCATGACCTAATACCCTTCTGAGTATAGCGCTCTTCCCATCTTTAGCTGTCAAGGGCAAGGTTTCCTCAATTCGTTTCAGACTTTTCCCAGCCGAAAGTGCGCGTCCTTGTTTCTCATCTGGAAGTATGCCTTACGCGGCCGTTTTTTTCCCCTCTCAAAATGCGGCATTTATGAAATTTTAAGCAATAGTATCAACATTCAAGGTAACGCATTTTTCTTCATAGTTTTTATTGATGGAAAGAGCAATGAGAACACCAGGATGGATCGCTGTTATATGGAGCAGGAAAAAGTCTTTCATCGGAACCTACCTTTACAAACAAGATATTCTTTGGTACGGAGGTCAGAAGAAAAACAATTTGAAAAAATAATTTTTAAATTTTTAAAATGCCACGAAAGGATTGAATTTTCGAAAAAAATGAAAGAGCAACTTAGTTTTGGTTAGATGATTTTAGATTCAAAATCTCAATTCATTGAGGCTGTCTTCGGCTAATGTTAAAGAATAGGACCCAAATTTAGAATATTTCTTCAGATATAAAAGAGTGGCCGCGGTAGCCGAGTGGTATAGGTATCGGATCGTGGCTTACTTTGTCACGAGTTCGATCCCAGTACCACTAAAGACCCGCCGTGTAGGGCAGCGATGCACGTTAAATCTGTCGAGAGCTGAAACGTCCTCCCGTTGGTGTGGTGTGGTAGTTAGGAGAGGGGGGTGCCAGCTCAGGTGTCGTCCACGTCACTTGACCATGGTTCAAAATTACGTGGTCCGTCGCCAAAAGCCCTCGTGCAGCTG
Organism: Trichonephila inaurata madagascariensis; assembly: GCA_019973955.1. NCBI lineage: Eukaryota > Metazoa > Arthropoda > Arachnida > Araneae > Nephilidae > Trichonephila > Trichonephila inaurata. Next base: position 674,963 of record BMAV01008719.1, on the reverse strand, counting down.
AACAGTGCGACGTTAATATTCAATCAATCAATCAATCAGATATAAAAGAACTCAAACATTAATATAATATTCTGGTTTCGCTATCCTGTAGAGAATCCCTTATTTTATAATACCATTCATTTTTATTCGAGTTGACACATTTTTTTCTTTAATAAAATGTGTTTCTCATTTTTTTTCCTATACCGTAATGCTAAATGAGCTATCCTTTTACATGTTTAAAGGAAAAACTGATTATTTCTGAATTATTTTAAAAACACTATATTATGAACAAATGTATGAGTTACAATATCACTAATTTTTATAAAAATTGAGGCATTTTTTTCTGTCCGAAAATATCCTCCGCGGAAAGTCCACATTTTCGTATACATGGCGAAAACAGCCTTAAATTTCAACAATATTGAAGATTACTGATTAGCGAGTATTGACTAGTGAATAGTACAAAGTACACTGAAACATTATCTCCAAGCACCGTGGAATGGCCGCGGAAGCTTAGTGTTCAAGGAAAGGGACTCGTGGCTGGCGAATCATGAGTTCGAGCCAAGAACCACTGAAGACCTGCCGTGTAGGGAAGCGATGTACGTTAAATCTATCGAGTGCTCAAACGTCCTCCCGTTGGTGTGGTCTGGTAGTTAGGAGAGGGAGTGCCTGCTCAGGTGTCGTTCTCGTCACTTGACCATGGTTTAAAATTCCGAGGTCCGTCGCCAAACGCCCACGTGTAGATGAACAGCGTGACGTAAATATTCACTCACTTATTCAGCATCGTAGAATCACTCCGCGATCCAAGCTTTTCTCCGTTTTTCGCTTTATCCTGCACTGTAGTCACGACGGTAAGTTTTTACGAATTTTATACTAAAGAAGATAGTGAATGTACCGAACGTATTTTCTTCTTGAAACACAGTTTAGTATGTATCTTTTCATCGCAGAAAATGTTAAGATGTTCTAAACTTTTTCTATTTGCATATCTATACACCTGTATGTACTTTTATCTATTTTTCATAGATCAACATTCTTAAGATTTCCATCATCACGGACTTATTTTTCACCAGCCTGACATCACGGATTTTACTAATATTTAGATCATTCAAGATTTTAAATAAATGTACTTGATCGAAATATGTGTTCTAGTAGTTTTTTTCTTGAGGTCAATTTATTGATCTGGTCTAGGATGGTACGCCTTTCAATTTTTCCACGAGGCCTTTCGAAGTCTGTAAAAGAGGGAAATCTTAACATTAAATGAAATACCTTCGTGGCCCCCCCCCCCTAGAAAAAGGCTGAACTTCAGGGGTCTGCCGACCACATAGCTGCCATAGAACACCTTTTTTTGTATAGGTAGGTTTAAAAATTCTGAAAAAGTTTCCATCCACCCTAATGAACACGTGAAAAAGAATAATTTAGTTGGTCTCGTATTTTCCAGAATAAAGTTGCTTAGGTATATTAAGAATTTATTTTTTAAAAAATAAAATTCATGGTTTGAAATATATTTTAAAGTATTTTGGTTTTATTAACATAATTAGCTAACGGATCTCGGACAGACTGGCCTGCGGGACAGAAATATAACGTATGCTTGTGTAACATTTGAAAGAATAACGGTAGCGTTATCTTGATTAATGTTAATATTGAATTTATTTACGTCACAACTATTGAATATTATTTACAGAATTATACATTGAAGTTATTAAACTTATTTAAAGATTGTTAGAATCCAATATTTTTGTGAGAGGAGGAATCCTTTTTGGCCACCGCTCCCGAGTAAGTTCAAAGCATCTCTCCCTCATTCTCCGGTCAGAGGTTCGATTCCTCGGGGGTCACAAAAGGGGTTGCGAGGTCAGCCACGCCTCAACCTTTTATCTGTAGCTGTAAGATGCACGTGTGTATGTTGGTCCAATTCTTCGGGGGTCAAAAGAGGTGGCGAGATCGCCCCCCCCCTTAGCCCTTTCATCGACAGCTGCAAGATGCACGTGTGAAGGTCGTGTCCAGAAAAGACGCCGATCCCCGTTGAGAGATACGACGTTACACTTACATGTCGGTCATCGCCGTGTTATTAGACACTGCTGCCGGATTTAAAATTTTTTTTTTTTAAATTTTGAAATTGTTATAGTTGAATTCATCCCTTCTGAAAACAGGATATTTAAGCTATGTGTTGAGAAGATAGGGCAGGTGATCTATAAACGAGAAGTATGGTCAAGTTAAATACGCGCGCCAATAATTATTAGGGAATACAATAAAATTTCTGTATCGTATTCTGAAGACTATATTTCAGGTATAAGTGATACGTAGTTAAATGAGCATGAAAGTTCCCCCTGCGGGGGGGGGGGATTTAATTATCATTAAAAAAGTTAGAAATATGTACAATACAGATGTTTTTCTCTTCTAAAATCAAGAGTTATACGTTTTCACAATGTAGTAAGGAATGTTTCTGAAATAAATAATTACAAGTTTTTGCTTAAAATTGATAAATTCATTCATTTTTAATTTGAATTATAAACCAGTGTCTCTCAAACCGTAGGGCGCCCCCCCAAGGGGGCGTGATAACCCTACAAAGGGGGTCGCGAGCATATCAAAAAGTCGAGAATAAAAGATTATATTTTTAAAAAATTATGAAAATTTACTTCAAGGAAGCAAAACAAAATATTTCTGACACAATAAAAATACACGTTATACTTTTATTGGTTTCCGTTTCAATTTAAAAATCAGGAAAGAAAAGCAACACATAACTTTTCTTATTACTTAAAAGTATAATTGATTTAAAGTATATATTACTTAAAAATAACTTACTTAAAATATCTATTACTTGAAAGAGTAACGTATACAAAATTTAATACTTATCTTGATAATTTGAGTTTATAATTGGGATCGCGTATTGTAGAGTTTTAGCGTCAAAATACATTGTTATGTATGGGGGGGGGGGCTATGAAAATTATGATTGAAATTGAGTCGCAAGTATTGAAAGTTTGAGAAGCACTGTTATAAACCAAGTATACTAAAGACATGTATATTTACGATTGTAATAACAGTCAAATGTGTTTAATTTGAGAGCTCCAGTACATTTATAAAAGCAGAAGAAATTTCACAAAGACTAAATTCTAATGCATAAAGTAAAATAGTTTGACTAATAATAAACTTACATTAAATTCTTATATTGCGCTACAAATATTAAAATATGGAGCCCGTTAGGTTAAGGTGGCGCGAATTTTGTAGTCGATGATACTCGAATCGATATATAAATCATGCAGAATTATCGATAAGATCAGTGAGAAATTCCTTTCACGTAAATTTAAATGTGAGCATCCTCATTTAAAGTTATTTTAAACAGAGCTAAAGCAAAACTGTACGTGTTAGAATAATTTCAAATACAGCAAGTTTCAATAAAAGTATCAAAGTTAGGCATTCCTTGTAGTACGTCACATGTTTGTTAATGTTTGTAAAAGCGATAAATTTTTCATAATTTTTTGGTATCCTTTTCCACCCTAAGTTATCTGTCTACTGGTGAAATGTTTTTTTTAAAAATGAAAATATGGAAGTTTTTTGTCGATTTTAGATTTATTTAATGCATTTTAAGAAGGAAAAAAAATGCTGAAATTAAGAAAGAAAAAAATTATTTCTAAAATGGAAAAAAAATTGCTAAAAATTGACAAAAAAATTTCACAAACGTACAAAAAGTTTATGAACAAATTCTCCATTTTTCAACTTTGATGCGTTATTTTGCTATTCATTTTTGAAATGACCTTCAGTATAAGACATTTAAATTTTTACAAAAAATAGGACACTTTATCTTAGTTATTATATGAAATCGCTTAAATAAACAGTGATTATATTCAGATAAGGGACTGTAAATTTTGTTATAAAACAGTGATTGATAAATATGAAGGTCAAAATACTTCTACTATTATACAGAACATACACACAAAAAATTTATATATAGTTAATTATTTTCAAAACTTTTTTAGCAATCGCTGTCCCCATTCGAGCATTTTCTAAGAAACACATTTCGAGTAAAATGCATTTTAAAGTTTAACTTCTTGTTTAAAGTTTTGGCGTCTTCTTTTACTAAAACACTTGTAGTTTTGTTCTAGTGAATGAAAAGTAATAACCTTGGTTATTTTTTTATAAAGCTAATAAGATAGCCTATCAAATAAAATCATAAAAAAAGTTGTCAATTTTTGACAAAATTCACTATTATAGGGTAGTCGAATACAAGGAAAGGAAATTTGAGAGGCCTATCCTCCCTCCACCAATAAGTCACTAAAAGAAAACTCGCAAAATGACACATTTGTCTTGAAACCTAGGAAACACATTTTGTACAGTGTGTGATCGGTTAACGAACATTTTCACGAAAGATTTTTGTGTTCGGATAACGAACACATATTCGGATAACGAACACTTTCCAAGAAAGATTTTTTGTGTTTGGACAACAAACACATATTCGGATAGTGAACAAAACGAATTCTAACGAACACTTCTCGGCTCTGAAAAAAAATTAATATTAAACATTTGTTATCATTTTGCATAAAAAATAAGATCACTGAAAGGAGAAATGTTTAAAGCATGCTTAGTATTGATAATTACTAAATGAAACTTGAATTAACAATGAATTTAAAGGTCATTCAATAATAATTATTATTATGACTAAAATCAATACACACTTGAATACATGAATTTCAATATGAATATCAATATTTTCTGACAGCTGATAAGTTATGGGCGAGTGGATTTGCTGACATGGCAAATAAATTAAGCGAATTCTTAATTTTTTCAAACAGTGCAGACTATAAAATATAAAGGTGCCGATGACGCGCTACCACCGTAAAAATACGTGAAATATGAGAAACGGACTAAAAAAATCGTTTTTCATCTCTCCTGTAATATGTTTCTTACCTTCATTAAACTTCAAAGTGCTATTGAAAAAAAAAATTCCAATAGAATGTTTATACAAATTAGACCATCGGTTTCGGTTTTGATTTCATTTTTTTAGGGTCGCCAGAACGAATTATTCGATTTCACATAGAAGTCTATGGTGAATCGATGATCGGTTAACGAACAATTCGGATAGATAACATAGTCTTGGAACGGATTATGTTCGTTAACCGATCACCCACTGTATTTTGTAAACTGACAACCAAGTTTTCGTTAGCGTCTAATTTGATTTCCTTAAATTAGTCAAAAATGAACATAGTTTTATAAGAAGTTATTAAGTGCCCAAGTATATTTCCTCAAATATTAAGACGAGCATTTAAACTAATATAGTTTAAATGTACAAACACAACTTTACATCATTCTCAGCATTAGATTATTATACATTTATTTTCATGAAATATATGATAATAAAGATTTTCTACTCTTCAAGACATCCGATTTGTGAATATTGTCTATTATACATTTAAAAAAAGGTCTGTAACTAAAACTTTTTTAAAAAAAAATAAGAATTTCCAGAGTACGTTCAAAGACAGATTTTTAAACAAAGTTCTTTTTTGAAGATAAACTATTTGAAATTATTAAACAACGCAGGAAATTTATATATATGTCAAAGTTTACAAAATTATGTGCATACCTTATATTGAAATAAATTCTCACTTCCAAAACATTTTAATTTTACGAATGTTAGAAAATTTTATCCATTGTGTGTGTGGGCGTTTACCGCTGAAAATGAATTCAAATAAAAATATTGCACATATTATGTGTGCTGTGTAGAGCAGTAGCGCACACAAAAATTTTTCAACGGGGG
>BMAV01008719.1:623941-668669 GCA_019973955.1 Trichonephila inaurata madagascariensis | reverse complement strand
CCCCCCCCCCTTGTGTGGGTCACTGGTTCAGAGTATATTTACTACAAATAATGAAAAGGACCAGGGAAATCAAGTGGTGTCTAAGAACCTAAATTAAAAATGCAATTTACATTCACTAATAAAAAAAAGCAATAAATATAAATAAATTCTTATGCGTAATGAATCAAATACTCAAGAAAGATGTAAATGAAACTTTCACCAAAGGCTTTATTCTCAGGCTTAAATATCTAGTCATTGGCATCTGTTAAAAGTTTAAGATCTATTGATTTCCTAATTATGTCAAATTGAGATCCGATTTGAAAACACGGCGTCATATAAAAATAATGCTTCGAAAGCTTATCATCTTACAATTAAGTCGACTTAAATTTTGTCGGGTTAAATAAGTTTGTAAAGAACTATACACACGTTCGAAAGTGAAGACGAACAAAGAAGCAGGACTTAAATTAAAGATTAAACCAGATTAATCCAAGATAAATGATCATTGTAAATTCATGAAAAGCAAAAGACAATTACATTGCTCAGATACAGGAAGAGATTATTTATTTTCTATTTCTTGTTACTGTTTATGATGATCTTCAGTTACGTAATGTTAATTTGCTTATGCTAACGTCAGCTGCACCCCATCAAGCCCTAAAAGAATAAACCAGAAAAAAAATCCACCCTTTCTAAACCTTGAAAAAGTGCGGCTTTACTGTGATTATAAGGGTTACCATTTGTGCCTCAGAAATTCATCGCCAATCCTCAGAACCATTTTTAAAATAGTGCCATTTACACATCATAAGAATGGGGGATTCCGTTACAATTCGAAATTTGTGTGCGGCTCCTTTTTACTTTCACCTGCTCGCCATGTGGCGACGAAGCGTCTAGCGATATGCTATTACGCCGCAGCTCGGAGGAGAGGCTTTCCGGATCAGTTTTTCTTTATTGTTGTTTCTCGCTTCCTCCTAACTTTCACGGTAAAGAAAGCTAATGAGTCGGCGGTTCTGTAACGTTCTCTGTCCAATATCTGTGTTTTTTGCGTTTCCATTCTTTAATTATGCCGTGACGCTTTTCGTCCGCGTCTATAAGTAACACCCTTAGGGTATAAGTATTTATTTACGTGAAGGACATGTTTGGCGCACAATTTGACAAAAGATAAGCGATAAATTCGAATTCCAAAATTGTTTTGGCGACTAAAGTATTACCTCCTATTCATTGGTCTCCCATTGCTTTTGTACTCAAGATCACCGGGGCTTGATGAAGTATCAAGTAGCACTGGACTATATTTTTATAAGAAAATAATTTTAATATTGAAATAATTTATCATTGAAATGGAATTTGAAGATATTTTAATTCAAGTTGGTGGTTACGGAAAATTTCAAAGAAATTTGACTATATTTTTTCTGATACCAGTATCATGTGTTCTTCCATGTTTTTGGATGAACTTTATATTCATGGTGTCTGTTCCCGATCATTGGTGTCATGTTCCAGAATTATCTAATCTGAGCATAGCTCAACAAAGGATGCTTATCAGCCCTCCGGGAAATCCATCTTGTTCTATGTACAATATGAATTATAGTCAAGTTCTTGATGCTGAAAGTTTTATGGAAGCCAATAACACTGACGTAATTGTGCCTTGTATTCATGGATGGCAGTACGACAAACAAAATTACGATGCCACTGCATCAACAAAGGTAAGTTATGTGATATTTTTAGTAAAAAGTTAAAGATAAATTTTAAGGTGGTTACATATTAAAATTTGTTTTTCGGGGAATTTCGATCATGAACATTTTCATACGTAAAATATATCGATATTTTAAAAAAATGTAGCTCTACATCATATTTATTTAAAATAATTTTAAATTTAAAATTTCTTTCGACTTATTTCAGCTGCTTATTTAACAATAATTTTGGCCTATTTACTGTTAGATTAACGAAAATTTAAATAAAAAATTAAATTTATATTTTCATGATTTTTTTTATTTCTGCATAAGTGTGTAATTACTTTAATTTTGTAATAGTTTTAACTAGGAATTAAATAACTTATTCTCTTAATAAAAATTTCTGTTTTGAAAGAATCAATGCTCAATTTGTTATACAAGACAAAAATTTTTTCAAAAATTGAAAGAGATGGAACATGTTTTCTATTCGGTAAGAGTAAATTGAAATCAGTGCAGTATTAGGCAGGGAGTGAACATGAATTTTTCACAATTCCTGCAATTAGTTCACTCACTCTCCTTATATATATTTATATATCTTGTTCAAATTTTCAATCGTTAATAAAATACTCTTTTTATCCATACACTCAAGTTCCAATAATTTTTTTTAACTTGTAGTGGGTGACACTTGATGTTAATACAGCTTTCAAATTTCAATTCATTAATTAAATTCACTTAATTAATTTTAGTTTTATATGGGAGAAAAAAAATTGTCACTTAATTTTACTTAATATTGTGATTCTGTCATATATATAATATATATTGTAGTTATTTAATAAAATGTAAATGAAATGAATTTTTTTTTTGTTGACCTAAGTAGGAATTGACTTAATTTTTTTTCTTTTTATATTACTTGTTTGTTGGCTGACCGGATTATGCGAAATCTGGTTTAATACGGATCTACAGTACAATGATTTATAACCTTTATATATCATGTGAAGAACTTTTAATGTTATAAAACTTTGTGGTTGTAATCGAATTTTACATCAAAGTAAAAATATACGTTTTATCCATCACAATATATTTATAGTGTCTGACTCTTTTATCACTTCGAATATGCATTTTATTTTTGCCTTTTTTGCATCCTTTATTTCACCTTTCTTCAGTAGAATTCTGACTGGTGATTTTGTCTCAATGGATAATTAAACGCCTATTTTCGCCATGCATTTGAAGAGAAAGTGTTTTATTTTCTGACTCTTGGTAGCTTGTACTATTCTTTTTAATGAATGGTTTTGGTTATTCTTGAAAGAATTAAAACATGTGGGCATGGGTGTAATTGTTTTAGATGCGATAGATGTTTAAAATAAGCTTTGTGCTCGTGTTTCCATGTGGAGATACACATATTATGTTTATTTTTTAAATTGTACTGAAAAATATGAAAAACAGCTTTGAAAAGATGATTGAGAAAACATTCTCTAGATATATAAAAAAAAAGAGATAAAGAAAGACTATCAGCCCAGTGATATAGGCAAATTTAAGGGTAAAACAAAACACACAACCCCCTATCTGTCTTTGGTTTCCAAGAGTTATCTGACGTATTGACGCCCGAATTCGTTGACATTTTATGCATATTTTATTTCGAAGGTTAAGAAACCCAATTTTTTTGTTTTGTTTTACAAAAGTAATTATTTAATCGATGAATTCTTTTTTTTTTAATTTGATTGCCATTTTGGAATATTTTAAATTCCACCTGAAATATGGAGTCCATATGGAATCCATTCAACCTGGAATTTTTTCAATTACTTTAATCGTTACTTCAATCAATCATTTTTAATTACTTCAATCTGTAACTAATCTAGGTTTACAACTGAAGATAACTGTTAAATTATCATTTATTAACAGTAAGGTAAAAGCCCCTTTTTTTTCTTGCAACATCGTATTTCTCGGATGTATCAAAGTGATGATAAATCAGTTTATTTAAATGTTCGCTTTAGATTCTTATCATTATCAAAGATACCAAATTTTTTAAATGTCACGAGTGTTAATTTCTCCTTAATTTCATAAGTAGCGAATGAACTCTTTTCAAAGAAACGGAAAAATCAATTTTCTCTAGTGCTTAGTTGACTACTGAAGTTGAAAGTACACAATGGAAAGCACAATTCTTCAGCTTTTAAATGGTTAGGTTTGAAAACAGGAAGAAATAAATAAATAGAAAACTTTGTTCATTCAACTCACATGTAACAAATTTAAATTTAAAAACATTTGAAATTGAAATTCTCCGTTACTCAAACATGTTTTCTCGAAATTACTTTTAGAAGGATAATTTTTTAAAATTTTTACTATTATCTCCCTTTTAGGAGGAAGATTATAAGTTTTAATCTTTTACTTGTTCGATGATATGTCTTATGAAAAAGCTCGATGTGTTAATAAAAGGGCCAATGATTTATATTTGACAAATATTAGTTTATTCACAAAATCATTTCAAGTTAACAATTTGTTGAAAATCTGCAATATGTATCTTGTATAACAATTTATTTTGTAATCGAAATAGCTTTAGGATAAATGTTACAACATGTTGTATTTTGTATATTTAAAATAATATCAACCACTTATTTAAATTATTAATTCCTAGTAACTTATCATTTATATCAAGGGTGGGAGGCAACTTTTTTGGCCTGCGGGCCACAATGTGGGAACGCAGGATATTGTAGGGCAGTGCATTTTAAAATGATTGCATTCATTATAAAAATGAATAAATACAAGTTAAATAAAATAGTGGTTGTTCTATTCAATTTATTTATTGTGCTAATTGCATATTATCTATAGCTGCTTCTACATTTAGTTTTAGAATAAGTTTAATGAGACAAATGTACCCTATCATACTCTTCTACAATAACACAAATATAAAGAACAAATTCCCCAGCAAATTTCTTCATAAGTGGGAAAATGTTCAACTGACAAAGATTTGTAAAAGTCATTGTCATAGCACAAAACATTTCCTATAGTTAGAACTTATTGATTGCAAATTAATAAGTTCAAGTTGTAGCTCCTCAGGGACTACATTAAAAATGCAGCGAAGGGATAAAAGAGCAAACTGAATTTAGGCTCAATTTTCTTACAATCTTGAAATCTTGTCACCTCGCCCTTCAAACTCTGCATATGATCACTTAGCAGAAACTCTTTTAGTTGCTATGTTTTCCTAATAAAGGAATTATGTTTCCATAATAGTGAAAAATAGGAGACGAATCTTTGATCGTCCATGGGAAAGAAATCTCTATCAAAGCAGATTTTCTGACCGTCTTGGCGGGCCGTGTTACCCACCCTTGATGTTATTATTTTAGTTAGACGTTTTAGCGGAGTTAATAGTAGTAATATATAACTTTAATATAAGAAATTGCTTAAAATGTATTGGCAATTCTTCGTATTACTATTCTAAACGCATCAAATATTCTATAAACTGTTCTAAACTTTTTAATAGAAATAAAACAAAACTATTCCCCCTTATCTATTTTCACCTTCGAAAAATTTAAATCATATTTATATAAACCACAACGCAATTTGAATTTTGGAGGTGTTTTAGATTCTTAGAAATCTTTCAAGTGGTTGAAAAAATGTTCTTCCACCAAAAAATCTCATAAATATTTCCTTGAGCTCATGGACTTAACTTTCCTTGGCCAGATAACATTTTCTGTATGACAGATAACAGAGCTTATTTACTAGTCAGATTACTAGTCGTGTGGCCAGTGGATCATTGTAAATTTATTAATTTGGCCCTAGAGCGTGAAAGATTAAAGCCCCCCCCCCCCGGGTTTGAAGTTAAATAAAGGGGGTTTTTTTTTTTTTTTTTTTCATTATTATTTTTACTGGCCACACGACAGTCAAAAAAATATTGTAGTTAGGAAATTTATATAAAAAAAGGAAGGTTTTTTTTACAAGACTACAGCTGATTCTAAGGGAAGAAATAATGTTTACTGATTTATATGTGTGTTTGCATATATATATCTATCAAAAAAGTTAAATGGAAGTCGAATTAAAATACTTGGCAAACTCTTATCTTTAACAGGTTTGCAATTTTTTCGAAATTTTTTGAGATTTTATGCATGCTCAGATTTTTATATTTAAAATTATTTGATACAGATAAAAAAATTTTGAAAAATTCGTCATTTTCAGAAAGTTTTTTCTCAAATGGATATCAAGCATATCAGTAAAATATTTTCAATGTCAAGAAAAGCAGAAAAAATGGTGTTTTTGCGACACAAAACAGACAAGGCAGTTTAATCTTTTTGAAATTGTTTCGAATTAAAATGAGGGGCCACTAAAATGCGCTTCAGCGATCCATATGGAGCCCACGGGTCACCCTTCTTTTAAACTCTTCAACCACCTTTATGGTTGAAAGCCCCTATTTTAAACCGTATGCTGTTTTACTTATTTAATTTCCATGTTATCGTTAGGTAATTTATTTCGCTATAAGGACATTTAAAAAAGTAATTATATTTAGAATGTTAACAATCGTTTTATTTTCTATATTGCTAATATAGGAAAAATGTAATGTTCATGAAACCAATGTTACAGCTGAGAAATGAAGAGGACTTAAACTTAGCTTTCGAACAGAACATGGGAAGTTCTTTAAAATTTGAGGATAAAAATTCATGACGTTAATTGCTGTAGTTATTTTTAGTTTTCATGTATGACCGTATTCGATTGCATTGAAAAGAGGGAAATTGTTAATGGTTTTTCGACCAAACATATCATTAGCTGTTAAGTTATATCATTGATATATCTTGGAGTGTATTGAAAGTATGTATAATAAGTAAAAGAAAGAAATCTTTTAGTGTTTTTAATGACCTTGTAATTCACACTATTATGTAATTTATTGCTTATCTTTCTTGACATTGACGAACCAGTTTTAGAAGGTTTCTACGTCTTTTATAGAACGAAAAAGTGTAATTGATTTTCTCCAATTAATAGTTATCAAATCTATTTATTCAAATTTTATATCGCCTGTCAGATATCTGACAAATTAATCGTGACGATATCCTTCAATATATATATAATTTTAAAATATTTCAAAATTGTGTTTAAATATTCAATAAGCATATCTTGATTTTCCCTTTAATAACTTAACGTATTAAGCTGTAAAAAAATATTTTATTACAATTTCTGAATTCTTGAATTGCGTAAATAAGTTAACTTCAAGTATTCTTTAAGTTTTTTTTAAAATTCAACCGAGAATTTTCATTTAAAATACTGACTACATTCGGAACCGAGAATTTGAAAAATACATCTATAATAATAATAATATTTCGCCTATATATATATATATATAGCTAGGACTTTTATGCCCTCTATAATATAATATTTTGCCTATACATAACTAGGACTTCTATACCGATGTTGAACTGAAATTTCGGAAAAATTCGTTTTCAGAGTTATGATCAATTAAAATAATAACTGGGTAGGGTTGTTAAAATTTCTCTCTATTCTGATATAATAAAATATAAATCCACTTCTAAATTATACATTTCAAAAATTTTATTTCAATTCCGTTGTAGAAGTTCTAGCAATTTTTCGGCAAAATATTATTGTAGAAGTAATTTTCATAAAAGAATGTTGTGAAAATATCACTCATTCTTCATTTTTTGCCAAATAAATTGCATTTAAATTTTTTCTTTCAATAATCTTAAGACTCATATATATATATATATATATATTCTAATTCAACTGACATTGAATGTAAAAAAATTATCCATTTATATGCTTTTTCAAAATCATGGTTCCAAATGTAGTCAATCACTTTAAATGCCTGATTTCTGCATAAAAATAAAGTCTATATTAAAATCTATTAAATTTAAATTAGTTTTGTAGAAATTTACAAGAAAAATATAAGTATTTATACAATTGAGTTATTTTGAGTTTTTATCTCGGAATTTCTAAAAGAAAATAACTCCTATGACTCATAGCTTATCGATTATATATATATATATATATATATATATATATATAGTTTCTGTTAATCATACAGGAAAGCAAAGTGGGAAAGATTGTGTGAACAAGAACATTAGAGGAAATATGGAGGAAATGTGGGGAAAAAAAGAATTTTAAAGAATGGAATACCTCTAGAAATTTAATTATACTGAATAAAGTTTGGTAAAAGTAACACTAGTAAAAACAAAGACTAATGGATTTGGCTAGACGCCGTTAGTTAAATATAACCTATCCTCTACGAGCTCTAGCTGCATACTGATCAATAGTTACAGATCCAAAAATAAAGGCGCAGTGCAGCTTGAATAGGTGAGTTCACTACGCCATCTACCCAAACTTGTTAGCAGTTGTTAGACTATATAAAGAATTTGTTTTCTGCAAAAAAATTTGCATGTGTGTTTGTCTGCTGAAATAAATTCGTATGACATTGAACTTAAATTTTTCGAATTTTCTTTAGTCTCGCTTCAGAAGTAAATGCTTTGTACGTGAGGAAGCTACAAAAAGTTTCAATTTAAATAAAGATACGTTGCTTTGCGATCGTGCCGTTTTTTTCCTTTTAATTTTTTGTGATATTTTTTACCGAGTCTCTGTGTGTTTAATTCATTACCTTAAAAATGTTCTCAGGGATTTGAGGTTGCTGCGGCTGTTTGTGGCTTTTGTGTGTTTATTTTTGATTAGTTTATTTCTTTCAGAAGTGAGATCACTTTTAAATTAAGCTGATATAATATTAAATATACTATAATATGTTTTAATGAAAAGATTAACCCAGTTTATAGTAAGTTTGGAATTAGAAATAATATTTGATATTTTTACGGAAGATAGTGTTCTATTATATAATAAATATTATTAGAAAAAATATTAAGGAAATTAGATTTTTTGAAACGAAACTAGAAAATTCTGTTAAAAGCGGAAGTTTCTCCGTATACTACTAACGGAAATTCTGAAATTCATTAAAAAATTTAGAATGGGAGATTGATAGAAATTTGATCTTTGCTATCACATGATTTTGAATCTCGAAGAAGCTGGTAAAAAATTCACAATCAAATAAATTCGATGGAAAGTGGTTATTCGATTAAATTTAGCATAATAATTTTAGTTCCGAACGAGAATTTGTATGCTATCCAATCTACTTTTAAATTATTGACCAACAGTTTGCTATTTGTACTTTATCTTTTTATACCAATGAATTATCAAAATTCAAACTGGAGTTGTTTTATAGACAAATTCAAAAGGAATTTTATCATATCATATTTGAAATTTTCTTGATATTTATATCAAGATAAAATGAGTTAAAAAAAAGTCTTTTATGTATAATAGATATCAGGGGTGTCCAACCCAAATGACCTTGCGGGCCACTTCGGGAAAACATAATCTCGCGGGTCGTACATAAAAATATGTACATTTATATCAGATTTGGAAACAAAAAAAAACCATTTATTGGATTGAAAATATAAAACAAAATGAATTATTACTGTTTTTATTATTTTTCATGTATACAAACATAGGTAAGATTGAACTGTATATATATATATATATATATATAATTTCCCATCAATAAATTTTAAAGTGAAAAAACTTTAAAAATTTGATATTTAAAATTTTCTTAAAAAAGAGTCAGTGGGCCACAATTTACGTACTGGAGGGTCGCGTGTTGGACACCTCTGATATATATGATAGAGAAGTCACAAAGGAGTATCTTCTCACATAACAAATATTAAGAATATTTTTTAATTTTTTTGTTTAAAATCGGAATATTTTGGAACATCAACGAATGAAAATCAGGATTTTGCCATTAAAAAATCTACGTACGCCACTAAATACATGTTTTCCGTAGATTATTAAAACTTGGATTTTTCCATCTAAATTGTTCCAAAACAAATTAGTATTTGAGAAAACTATTTTTATGTGTATATAATCAAAGAATTCGAATACTGAAGTGCTCTATTTTTTACAAAAAATTCACGAAAGTGCATGAAAAATTATTTTTGATTCTCTCTCAGTGGGTTTATTCAATTTATAACTTGGATCACTCATTAGATTCTACAATTGAAAAGTTTTTGTCTGCGGTAATATTTTTGGTAATGAAATCTGTGTTCGACTGCTCCAATAGAATCACATTGAAGTTAAATCTATAGACAAGAGCTTCAAGAAAATTAATAAAAATACGAAGATAAGGTCGTGACTGAAATGTATAATTAAGCATTAATATTTTACCCATATACTGGCCACACATAAAATGTGACTTCATACTTTCACTTTCAACGTTAAATTATGGATAATTAGCATTCTCTTTTTGTTTTAGTGTCTTATGTTTTAAAGCATCGTCTTTATCAGCTGTTTGTGTTTTAAAATTGCATAATCTGTCTTCACTTGTGTGTCGTGTATTTCTTTGCGACTTTGTTACTAAAATAATTCAAATCAATTGAAAATAGAGCTATTGATTTTTAAATTGATTTATTTTATTTGCGCTATATTTAAAAAGTTTTGAATTTAAAGTTTGATTTCAGATAATTACACTATTAAGTTACGACTAGTTGAAATATATTAGAAATTTATTTAAAATTTAAAATGAGTGGTTGCTTTAAAAAATTTTAACGAACTTTTTTAAATAGCCATTTAATATTGTTTTTCTTAAATTAATATTGCTAACAAAAAACAAAATTTATGTTTTCAAGCTAAAACACTTTGTATACGTTACGTAATTCAGTGCTAATAATTTTTTTATAATCGTCAAACTATGATCTGTTTAATAATAATAAAAAAAGTAATTCACATATCACGAACAGATATCCACTTGTATTGAATATTTATAATATCACATTTCAGAACAAATATGGCGACTTCGTTACATTTGGTTGAGCTAGAATGAATACTGTCGCTCTATAAAGTTAAACAAACGTCAACCGTTTATTTTTTATTATTTTTTTTTTTACGAAACGTTCAAACAACATTTACACATTTTATTTTGCCCCCCCCCCCTCTTTTTGTATCTATAACAAAATGTGTTATGGGAGAGGACCAGTGGCACACAGACGAATTTTTCAAGTGAAATACCCCTTTTGTATGGGTCGAAAATTCACTATTCTCGTATCAGGCTCCAATACGCCGCCCAATATATTCCTTTGATTTTGTCGATTTTGAGGGGAAAAAAAGAAAATTAATTATTTAATAAATAATTAGCCTTAATTAAGAACTAATTATTAATAACAAATACTAAATTTATTTTTACGTGCTATATACATAGGATTATAATCAATCCGAAAAAAAATCAAGGGCCTTAAGGAGGGAGGAACTAGGGATCCCCCACCCTTCTGTGCGCCACTGGAGAGGACTCTAAATCTCTCTACATCTGCTTTCTTTATCTAAAATGTTACTTGATTTAATTGTGCAAAGCACTTAAAGTTATGCACAGTCACATGATCATATTTTTTTTTCTTTAAAAAAAGTGGAATAAAGAGCGAGCAAAGAAGTTAACATTCGTATTTATTTTTTCATGTTCTCAAACGCGTTTCATAAGTTATTTTTTTTAATGTAGTCTGGTGGAAATTTTCTTCTTATTAAGAAATAGAGTATTAGTCTAATTTTAATCAAGGTGATCTCTATTCTTAAATAAATTCAAAAATTGTTTTTATTCGGTTTATTCTCGTTTATTTACTTTTTCGAGGTCAAATCTTTTTGACGAAAAGTAATTCTCCGTGCTTGTGAATAGTTTGCGTCCTTGAAGAAAGAGTATTTGATCAATTGTTATTCTAAATGATGAAGTTCGCTGCTATAACGAGAGTGATAGCTTTGTGGACAAGTTTGTTTACATATTTTTAAATGCGATTACGAATACAAACACTTTGCTTCATTGAGACGTCATCTAATTATGTTGTCATCAATTGTCCGAAAAAATTCTGATTTCAATGTGTCGTCTTAAATTTGTTTCTATGAAATTCTCGGACTTCTTTTCTATTTTCATTCTCTTGGAAAGTTAAGTAAAATATTATTTTTAATTAGTGTAATTTTTTATTTCTCGCTTTTGTCGAATTATAGGCATTTTGTGCTCATTAGTTTTTAAATATTGGATTGTTTAAGAAAACATGTTTTATTTTTGCGTATTATATGTAATATCGCACATATATATGTTCTGTATATATATGGATTTAATAACGGCATTGATATCATTAAAAAAATTTTTAATCTGAAAAATATGAGAATATTTTTAAAAAAATTCCTTTCTATGCGAATACAATACATTATCATCTTAGCTTATAAAGTGACACACGAATTTTTAGATTCTTGTACAAGACCCGTAAATGGCCTTGGTAGCCTAGTAGTTAGGATCACGAACTTGTGGCTGGTATGCCAGGAGTTTAAGCCCTTATACTACTGAAAATCTACCGTGTAGAGGAGCTGATGCACGCGTTAAATCTGTCGAAGCTCAAAATCTTCCCGTGGGCTTGGTGTGATAATTTGGAGAGGGGGTACCATGTCGGGTGTCGTTCTCGTTACTTGATCTTGGTTGAAAAATAAGAGGTCTGCCGCTAATACCCGTCGTGTTGCTTTATAGTGCGTTAATAAACACTTACTCATTCTCAAGACCTCTAAAATTCATTCTCTCTGTGTTTAAACCATTTCTGTAAGTTAATCTAATTTTCATAAATCATTCCTATAATTCATCATACTATATACAGAGGAAAACAAATTTTTCTTATGTTGATCATTTGTATCGTGTTAGAGACAGTATACTAGCATTAATTTAACATTTTTGCAACCATTTGAGTACGTTCTACACTAGAGGTATATTATGTGAACTTGCAACTTGATTATGTTGTTTTACTCTTCTATTGTGCCCGTGCCCTCATGTTTTATTATCTTCTTAATCATAATTTGGATTAAGTGTAACTTGGTATTGCTTCTGCGAGGAAAGTTCTTCAACTTGAAGGACTTGTAATTGCGGTCTTGTGTACATGTTTTCAGTAACTCTAAAACAAGTTAAAAAGGAAAAAAAATCAATAACTTAAAATTATCGAATTCAAATTTGATTAAACTGCTATGCATTTTGACATTTTGTTTTATAGTGTTTTAGACCCCCCCCCATATACTCCAAAATGGTATGGTAAATAATAGTTGATGTATGGAATGAGATTAGTAAAGATAGTTCTATAAGTCGATCATTTCTCTATTGATCTGTTTGTTCCAATTCCTAGAATTGACAAATTACCGAATGTTATTGCATTGTGTAAACATTTAAAGCATAGCTATGCCTACTCCTAATTTTTTCAACGGAAAAAGTATTTTTACTAAAAATTGGCTTTTAACGTTTTTTACTTATATTTTTTAAATGTCTGTTAGCCTTTATATTTCCATTGAAAATTTAAATATGTAGATTATAATCTAACCATTGAAAGTTAATAATTTGTTAGTAAGAGTATTTGTAAGTAAAGTTAGTAAAGGTATTTGTCGAAAGAAGTATCATAATCATGCTTCCTTACCAAAAAAGAATAATGCATCAGCTATAATTCTGTAAAGTAACCAACTGTGTGTTCTACGATTTAAGGAGACACAGTACGATTCAATTGACCAAAATCGGTCAAAAAATCAAATTTAATTTTTTTAGCCTAAATTATTTTATATATACTTTTCTATAACCTCACAAAATTTGAAAGCTCAAAAATTTAAAAACACAGAATTATGATAGCTATCACGTTCGTTTTTATTCACATCTCTATGATAAATCAAAACTTTAAACTGACTTATCTCAGAAAGATAAAATAACTAGTTTGTCTTCATTTAAAATGCTAAGGCTTTTTTTTCTATTGCGCCTAATGCTTTGAATTTTTTTTACCTATTGCTAATAGTACATGTAACAAAAGTTGGTATGCATTTTGAATCAAAGCGATATTTATTTTTTAAAAATAATTGAACTCAGAATTTATACATTTTTTAAGGAATTTTCAATAAACATTCATAAAAAGAAGTATTGTATGAATACCAATCATGTTAACGAAAAACCCATACCAACTTTAATTATACATAGTTTGACGTACTTGTAAATCAAATTTCAAGCATGTACGTAAATTTTTGTAGGAGGAGTAGCATTTTAAAATCACTTAACAAATTTTAAGTTTTTTTTCTTAAAAAATTACATGGATAGCTTTTTATGAAATTTTGAGCACAAAATCTCTTTAACATAGTATACATACATAGGAAGCAACCAAAAAATTTTTAAAAATCCTTATTAAAAATTTTTGCTTAAATCGTACCATGTCCCCTTAAATATAATTTACATTATTCAATAGTTTATATCAATAAAATTTAACAATTGTCTTTTCCTTCAATATTATTTGATTTACAATGAAATTCCTTTCTCATGCAATATATTTCTAGTCGATATAAATCATTCAATAACATGCTTAAAAAAATATTAGTAATGCATCTTTGTATGCTTGTGTCTTTTTTCATGCTGTAATTTCTTTTTCTTGGTAAAGGTTTTCGTTTTAATTTTTTTTTTCTTACTCCTTCTCTTTGCAGTTTGATTTAGTGTGCGACAAAAGCCACTACCCTAGTCTACTCCTCACTTTGCAAAACGTTGGAAGTCTCATTGGTACACCTATTTATGGAATTCTTTCTGACAAGTAAGTCTTAACTGTTTGTATATTTAGAACAAAAAAAAAAATGTTAAAGGCTTCAATGTGTGAAATGCTTACATACATTTAAAAATAACATCTTGTTTTTGTTTAAATCTCTAATCAAATATTGTGAATCGTACTGTGCTACTACGTTGGGATATTTAATATACTTCGCATTATATGCAGGAAACTTCAAGAAAACTGTGACGGGCTCACGCGTCTTTTCTTTAACATAACCTCTGGGTTCTTTGACGGCCAAGATTAATGGCAACTCTTTTACAACCAAAACCCAAGAAGTGAAATACTAATAAGAAAAGCAAATAAGATAGCTTTTAAAAGAACAGAAGTTTCAGTAAGCAAAATGGCAATTTGATGAATGTTATGTTTGGAGGAGATACAAGCGTGAATTGACAGCGTATTGTAAAGTTACCTAGAAACCTAGCCATTAATACAAGGTGCATACCATTGTACACGTGCCTAGACGTTTCCATATAGAGAGATCGAATCTTAGTTTGAATTAAGGTAGGACTGATTATTTGATATTAAGACTTGTAATATTATTAGAAGTGAGAGTAGGTGGATAATATAATTATTTAGAGAAAGTGATCTAAATTACGTGATTCGGTTTAATTATCTTTTTGTGTGTTGGTTCATTCTAGATTATCACTAGTTAAATTTATCTAAATTGTTAGACGTTTAAGTTCTATTCTTAATAAAGTCATATTAAGAATTTAAAATGTCTGATTATTATGAAAACCCCACACCTCTAGCTCACGCTGACAATCAAAGGTATGGTCAACAAATGGGGGCCATATAACAAAACTATATGGAGCTGTTGGACTAAATCATCGATACTCAACCTGCGAGCCGCATGCGGCCCACCGAGCCTTTTTAAGTGGTCCGGTCATGACCCATTGCTCTGAGAAATTCACTTATTTAAGAACATTGTATTAAAAATTTGGTGGGAAATTCTTTGTCAAGAAATCAGATATATCAATGTTGCTTTTTGCTGACGGTGTCGTAGAGGTACAAATTGCTACTCTTTTTCTATTTGGAACGCGGTTACGGTTAGTGATAACAGACAACAGTGGAGTAGCGACCATTTTCTGGGTGGAACTAATTTTTAACTATCCTCATACCTTGTAAGCGAAAACTATTCGAAGAAAATAGATCGTTTCAAGCCGATTGGGAGGCTGACTATTTTGTAGTGGAAAACAGACACGAATCGGTAATTGTTTGATTTGTGTCACGAAAGTGTTGTATTTAAAAATACCAATAAACAGGAATCATTCAATGACACTTGTCGAATATCTCTTTCATGACGTGATAAATAGTCTTTCTTGAATAATCTTTACAACTGCAACAAAGTGTTTTGTCAGAGGTAATATCACAGCCATAACAAAGACATCCTATGAAGTTTGTTACATTATTGGGGTAATCATATGAAACCGTTTACTGATGCAGAAATTGTGAAGGAGTGTTTCTTAAATGCTTCTAATTTAGTGTTAGTGACAAAATAAAAAAAATATATAAAATAATAATTAAAACAAGAAAAATAAGAATTATAATATTTTGATCAATTTTCGATATTTTAAACTTTTAATGTTATCTTGGTTTCAAAGCATTTCTTCCCCCCTTCCCCATTTATCCTTATATTGCGGCCCGCGTGAATTAGCTGATTTATGTATGCGGCCCAGCAGAAAAAAAGGTTGAATAACCCTGGACTAAATTATCCAGGGTATATGGATTTCAAATACCATCGCTTATCTCTTTTGAAGGAGTTTAATTCATTTTTTGTTCTTGCGATAGTTCTGTAATAAAAATAATGAGCTTATTGGTGAGATTCAGGCAGTTTTCTACTGCTCCGCAAAGCCGGTTCTTAATTTTTTTTTATAAAGTCCGGCAACCTTGTTTTCAGAATGACGCATGCAATCAAAGCTGTCTAGGAAGGATAAGAATTTTTTTTATTGTTTGTAAAGCTATCATTAGAGTAGCGAACTAGTAATTAAACCATCTGAATCCTACCTAATGGATGTATCATTCTTGTA
This sequence comes from Trichonephila inaurata madagascariensis, assembly GCA_019973955.1. NCBI lineage: Eukaryota > Metazoa > Arthropoda > Arachnida > Araneae > Nephilidae > Trichonephila > Trichonephila inaurata. The sequence goes on along the minus strand of BMAV01008719.1, from coordinate 652,388 downwards.
GATAACTTTAAAGTATGCTGCGACTAGTTACTTTTATATTAAAAATAAAGAAGCCAGACCATTAAGATATAATATCGATAACTTTCTATTTTTTTTATTTTCTGAATGTATTTAAAATACTGAGAATTCATAAATTATAGTTAGGAGTTTTTAAAATCCTAAATTAAGATGATAAATTTTACTTCTCTGGCAATGACTTCTTTCTCATTTAAATAATATACGAAAAAAAAAAAATCTATTCAAATGTAATTGCTTATGAGTAATGCAAAAAAGGAATAAATTTGCAGAATGTTTTTTCATTCTGTCAAGTTTCACAGATGATGATTCGTTTTTACTTTGTGAACTCTTACTGTTTGAATTTACAATCCTATTTTTAATCCTGTCATATTTAGCAGTTTATCTTACGGGTTTTTTTTAGAGTTGAAAAATGTTTCTACGTCGTGATTTATCATGGTATAATCTTTATTATCGTTCTGAAACAATAACTGCTTAAGAATGCTCTATATATCAGTCGTCATTTTTAAACAGAACGAAAAACTACTTCATATTTGGTGATTTTTTTTTGGCATTATTTCATTTTTTTGCTATTTCATTGGTAAAATATCTGTTTTTCTGGTTTGACAGAAGTTGCAATACAACTGTTCTTCAAGTTGAGTAGCCGTGGGTATCCTAGTGGATAGAGCATCGGACTCCAGACCGGAAGGCCTGGGTTCGATGCCCGAGTACGCACGGAGTACGTGCTCGTTAAATCAGTGGGTCCGAAAGTCTTGTGGGCTGAATCACGAGTGCAGGGGACTGGAGTATATTTCCCTCCCCTTCAGTTCCATGCGAAACTTTTGGAGGTAGATATAGGTGGTGTCGCCATCTATCGTCCCTTCGGGGAATTTCGCTGAGCTAATTCGTACTGTCACCTGTATGATATTCAAGGTCTAGGCCAACGCGACAGGCGTACTTCTAGCCCCTTGCCACGATGAATTTTGTGGACCCCGTTCTGACTACGTCAGACAGATGGAATTAGCCACAACAACAGAAATTTATATCTTAACGTGTGTTATTAGAAGAAAAATGTATAAATTTAAAGAGTTATTAATTAATCAAAAATGTGAACCTTTCAATTCAACAATATGATCTACTTGGGAAATTTTAAAGATTACCTCTGTAAACATTTTGCTCAATTTAGTTCCATCTTGGATATTTCTGTTGTAGGTAACTTAAAATCATAGAGAGAGAGAGAGAGACGTTGATGTAAAATTGAAAAAAAAAATGTTCATAAATTCTTTTCCCCAAGTATTCAATTCGTGCTTTTTAAAAGATAAATTAATATGCTTTCTCTATAGTATAGCATAAACTGCTGCGTTTTAAAGTTTTATACTGACCAAATAATATCTATTTCTTCATGAGCAACTTTAAAATACACATTTTCTCACGTATAACTAAATTTGCTTTTTGAGATATAGATTTCAATTTTTTTATCAGATATATAAAAATTTCACCAGTATTTTATAAAAGTATAAATGATAAATCTTATCACTCTGTCAATTTTTTTTCAGAATATGATTAATTGCAGGATTCTTCGAACGATAAGACGTTAGTGAAACCACATTATGATGGTTTACAATTAAAATTAATGTCCGCCCAAAATGCAACACACATCGAGAAGAAAGCATTCAAACCGCAGTTTTCACCGCAATGGGACGTGCCAATTAGTATTTCTGCGCAGATGTACGTCATAGACACTTGTATCATCACCACCAAGTGCTATGCAAAGATAGAACAGAATGTCGTTTTGAATTATTGCATTTGATTTTTTGTGAAATTTTTTGGCGTTAATAGTTCAGTGTGTCTTGAAGAATACGAGTTCATTCGAACAAATCTCTGAGTTTCATCAAGGAAGAAGATAGAATACGGATTATCCTTTCGAGAAAAAAGTGTTGCTGAAATGTAATCGATGGATGTAATTGGAAATAATTGACCAAAGGCACCGAATACACCAATCCCGCCACATTAGTGCATGTGATGACAGGTATAGTGTGCGCTTTGAAGTGATAGATATCTCTACCACATCAGGAACAAAATCACAACAAATAAGAAGTGTTGCACAACAATCGATGTCCGCATGTACCATTCGATATCGTTTTCAGTACAATGGAATGTCTTCAAAGCATTGATTACAACGTTTACTTTTGTCTCAAAACCATAGAAGTTTGTGCAATGATACACTGAATGGCAGATATGGACAATTGAATAGCACTATATTGTATTTATCAATGAATAGCACTTCTTCTCTACTTCTGCACACCATGATGGATGGATTATATTCTGAAGATACCGTGAAGGAGAAAGATGTACTTATTTCCTCATGTATCGCCATATTGGTCCTTCACCTAATATTATAGTTTTGGGTAGTATTGGACTTCACTTCCGCATATCCCTCCTTTTAGTATGTATTGCCGGTACAGTGACTAGCCAGCGCTATATCTCTGAGGCTTTACAGCCTTGTTGCTTTCTATCACTTTTTAAACACTTCTGGTCACTTATTAGAGAACGACTGACTGGGCATACATTACACAGGTCAGCTTTGACAACGTGCGGAGGAGGTAGCATGAACCTCATACTACAACAAGGCTTCCAAAGTATTTTTAATTTAGTTCGAAGGCATGTAGCAGCAGTTGTTCCCAATCGGGGATGGCAACGCTCAATAGAGATTTCATCGGCGTTTTTGTTAGCGGAAAACTGCATTTCTTACCATTTCACTATGTTATCTTTGTGTGTATGTGTGATTTTACTTCTCTAATAAGCTTTAAGTTGGATATATATTTTCTATCTTGGTGTTGAATTTTGGATAGAATGCAGTCTACATTATTTTTTTTAAATCTCAAATTGCCACTAAGTTGAAAGATGTTGCAAGATAATTTTTTTCAAAAGAAAAAATTCAGTGTTGATAAGCTTTGAAAAATTAATAAAGAATATAAACGATTTCCTTAGGAATACATAAAAATTATTATTGGTGCACACCGAAATAGGACATACAAAGAAAAAAAATGATTAAAAATGAATGAAAAAATGAGGCTAGAAGAGGCTAAAATTTGGAAGGAATAGGCCAGTAAAAAAATAAATAACTTAAAATAAGACTTCAATGAAAAAATAACTGAAAATCAGAATTTTAAATTAAAAAATAATGATCAATATGAAAACTATTATTTAAAAGAAAATCTCAATCTAGATGCGACTAAGAAAAAGATTACGAATTCTAAGAAAAAATTATGCAACATTTTTAATATATTGTTCTTTAAAATTTCAAGACCAAAAAATGTTTCAATTTTATTTCTTTTCTTTTTACATTTTAATCTTTTGTAGATTTTCCTTAATTTACAGGATATATTTTTGTCATAACCATTACACTGTACATTTTCCAAAAGGCGCACAGCTTTTATTTACTAAAGTCGATCATCAGTTTCCACAACAGAAAATTTAAATTCTTCTCAAGAAAAAATTCTTTGCTGTATGCCGTTCAAAGTTTTGTATAAATGTTAAGCAACTGCTAATGAAATGTTCGAATCCTTTTAGGTCAGAAATCGCAAACTCTAAACAGATTTTAAAGTTAAATATATTTGTTTTCTTAACGAAATAAACGAGTCCTTCAAATGATTTCGTTTGAGATAAATTAGTTTAATGATGAAGGGCGTCTAAAATTACTCCATGTTTAACTTGTTTTTAAACCTTTTAATACGGCAATTTTTAAAACTTGTTTATCAAATATAAACATCAAACTTTTTCATCGTGTAGGTTGAAATATTTCCTTACGAGCGAAACCAGGAAATATTTTTGGGAGGGGACACAAATTTGAAATAAATAGTAGCTCTGATTAATGTGTATTTTAGCATAAATTCATGTAAATTTTTTGGTTATTTAAAAATGAGAATTTTTCTGTAATGAATATATATTATTACATTTACATATTTATGAATGAAGTGCTTTTATATTACTTATAATTGATTGGAATTAAAAGCAAGAGTTGACGAGGTCTATTTTGAGGTGGCGAATTTCGTAATTTTGAGCTTTGCATCATAATTGTGTAAAAATTCAAATAATTGTAAGTAAGTGAATACATCTAATGGATAAAATAGCTTCAAATTCACGACAATAAAAGTGGCCCAAGTCAAAAACTTTAGAAAACTGAGGTTTTTATTTTGCAGGTTTTTCGTCGAACATTTTCGATTATTTCTGTTCGATGCAAGTTAGCACACATTATTGCACGTTTCATGTGTGGCACCCCATCCATGTCCACAAATAATCAAATCATTATCATCTAAAAAAACCACGATAAAAGCTTACATTGAGATTTTGGGATTCGACAGATGTATCATCCTTTTAGATACTTGGAACTTTTCGGTAAAAAGTTACGAGCCCGTTAACCATATCTGGTAGAGATGTACTTTAACCAGTCAACAATAGCCCAACATTTCGCAGTGCATTCCATCAAATTACCTGAAGCAATTCTTATGATGGTACAAAAATTACAGTATTAGAGTTGTTCATGTATGTCCGTTAATAGAATTCACTCTTCCTGATAAGAAAATGATAATAATAAAAAAAAAAACACCTTGGGAAAAAAGTTCATGATTATCTTCGTTTTCTGAATCACATCGACAAAACTATACATTTTTAAATATTTACTTTCGTAGTAAATTTACGATCACTCGGTCAAAATTATTTAATTGTACTCTTGTAGACATAATATCATCAAATACTCGCAATTGTGAACTTAATTTATGATCTCAGGGGGAAAAAAATCGGGATAATTCCAACGTAATTACTGAATGATCTTTCTCGTCTTTTTTGTAAACACATTTTAATTTACAGATTGGTTAATTGTTTATTAACGTCACACATACGTACTCTGAAGCAATATAAGGGTTTTTGGCGGAATGCTCGAGATAACCGAACTCGCCCAAAAGAGGTTTAGAGCTACAAAACGATCATCCGGGAATCAACCACCCCCGCATTCCATTTTTATTGAACAAAATCATAGTTTACATTTTATACAGTAGCAAACTTACTTAAATTTACACATTACAAATTAAAGGTAATGAATCAGAATATATATGTAATTGCAAGGTACAAACATACAGAGCTGAAAATAATAACATACAGAGTAAGAGAAGGAAAAAGAAATATACATTATTCCAGCATTCTTGCTAATACATCAAAAGTAATAAAAATATAAATACAAATGCACCGTACAAAAAAGAGGGAAGGTTGGGGAAAAAAGAAAGAAGGGAGGGGAGGGGGGGGAGAACCCGCGCTGATGACCTCATAAGAGTACTGATCCAATCCCACCTAAGGAATTTGATCCAGGATTGTAGAGACAATTTTAACATACGATTTTATTTTAGAGTGGATGAAAGAATTTTTAGTGATAGGATTGGAGCCAGGTTTTTTTAGCATTTTGAGACGGAGAGACCTAATGGAATCCTTACTCAGAAAACATACGAACACATAACGGTCAGCGTCCCCCAACTGAACCACAAAGACAATTGGGAGTAGTTTTTAATTTGATGCGATGCAAATAAGAAACAAATGGAACTTGGTTTGTTAAGAATTGCGAGACGTGAGTGGAATGGGAATTGATATTTAAACAAGCTTTGGGGAAAGAAGGATTTGACTCGTAAGCCAATATTAGAGTTTGACTACCAACTCTCCCAGTCCTAGATTAATTTATTTTGGAGGATTTTGAAGAACTCACCTCTACACCATTAGTAGTAGCAACTTTAGAAAAATGATCTGCAATATCATTTAAAAATTATTATTACGAGCCTTAACCCAGAAAATATTAAAAAAGTTGCTGTACATAGAGAGTTTACCCTGTATTAAATTAAGACAGGCAGATTTATTATTAGGACTTTTAAGAAAAAGAATGGATGATAAATTATCGATGAAAATATTAATTTTAACATTTTTAGCAACCGCCCTTAGGACAAAGAATCTGATTGCAGATACCTCCTCTTGGAAAACAGTATTGTAGGGTTTTAATTTGAAAGTATAGTTCCCATAAAGAGACCCCTGATAAAAAAAAATGCACTCCGTAAACACGGTCTCAGTCCCAAATTTGGATCTGCTGGTTGGATCCCACTCATTAGGCTTCTGCAATTGATTAAAATTAATAATTCTATTACGAGCTTTAACAGAGAGGAGAGAAATAAAATTGTTTAAGGAATGACAGTCAATAATATTATTAAATTCAGGGTTTCGAAGTTTCCAGATTTGGTATTTAGAAAAAGCTTTATTAACAGAAAGGTGAAATGGGGGAATACCAGATATGATTTGTAAGTCGTTTGTGGGTGATGTCCTAAAGCCCTTCGTGATTTTTAAAAGATAATTTCTTTGAATAGCGTTAAGTTTTTGGATATGACGAAATGTGAGCGAACCACCCCAAATTCCCGCACCATAGATAATTGCAGTAAACCAATTACAGTAAAGTACCACAATTTAAAATTTTTAAAGTTAGGTTTTTGGAAAACAAAATTCTATTTAACTGAAGAGACAATTGATAAATTCTCTCTTTTAAAAAGTTAATATGGGGTAGCCAAGAGAGCCGGTTGTCAATAAGCCCAAGATTTTTAATAGAGTCTATATTACTTCTTTTGTAACATTATTGATTTTAAAGATATGTTTCCTGCGAAACACAGTACCACCACGGGCTGTACACCTGAATGCGACTGAGTAAGTTTTCTCAGGAAAAATAACAAGTTCAAGATTTTTGAGTTTATTAGAGATTTGATCAAGAATTGAATTGGTTTCAAATTCCAAAGTCCTTAGGGCCTTACCCGTGGTGAAAACAGCAAGGTCGTCTGCAAAAGCTTGAATTAAAATTTTTCCGTGTTACGGCTTAAGACAGGATGGAAATAAATGTTCCACAAGGTAGGGGCAAGAACGAAACCCTGAGGACACCCTTGATTAATTGGATGTTAAATAGAAAAATTAGGGTTACAAAAAACAACAAACGCATTAATCAAATAGGAATAAATAAATTTTTGAAAATAAAGCGGGATATTGTAGTTGTGGAAAATTTGAAATAATATCGGCTAATTTATATTGTCAAAAGCACTTTTAATGTCAATAAGGACCACTGGCGTAACTAACTCTGAGGGGCCCTATATCAAAATTACTTCAGGACCGTTTTTTAGATATGGGAGTCCTGTTAGTGGGACTCTAGTTAAATATGTTGGGCCCCTATAGCTTGGGGGCCCCGTATCATTGATACGACTGATACTGTGGTAGCTACGCCCCTGATAAGGACTAAAGATGTGTGGACGAGCTTCATATCTCTGAACTTCGGTCCAGTGATGAGGAGACCCTGGGCTTTCTCTTGCTCTCTGGCAGGGGCTGCGGAAAAATTTTGCCTCAGAAAAATTTAAAATTAAAAGCCTTAAGATTCACGGTTTGTTTCTTATAAAATATTTTTTCATGTCATATATATATAATTTTAACTCTATACTAGTAAGTAGTCTATTAAATTTTGTTTTATATTTATAGTACTGTGTATTTTATTTGGTAATAATTACATTTCTATAATATTTCTTTCTTTCTCTATGGCCCAGTGTATAAGAAAATTTCAGGTGTACGTTGACTAGTCACAAAATTTTTCTTAAACCAGCAATCTTGGTTCCTAAGGCCAAGAGATTGCCATTGTGTAGGTCATGAGTTCGAGCCCCGTACCACTAAAGACCCGCCGTGTAGGGCAACGATGCACGTTAAATCTGTCGAAAGCTGAAACGTCCTCCCGTTGGTGTGGTGTGGTAGTTAGGAGAGGGATTGTAAGCTCAGGTGTCGTCCACGTCACTTGACCATGGTTTAAAATTACGTGGTCCGTCGCTAAAAGCCCTCGTGTAGCTGAACAGTGCGACGTTAATGTTCACTCTTTCACATACTCACTCTCTTTCTCTCTCTCTCTGGCACTTCTTTCTCCAAACTTCTATATCACGCCAATGTGAGGCTTTTGAGTCGCGACATATTTAAGGTACATAAGCCTCTCTATTCCAGTGATTCCCAACTATTGTGCCGCTGCACACAATTTTTTTTTTTAAATTATTAATTAGACTCCGAGAAAAAATCTGTAACTGAATCATTCAGCCGTTTTATTGAAATAAACTAAGAGTATTCATAGTATATTCCACTTATCCTTTCGTGGATAGATGGAAATAAAAAAAGTTTATTGGATTCATAATTCATTTGTGATAATGGATACATCTGTGTATGAATAAACTTTGAATGAAAAGGAGAAATACTGATTTCACGTTCAGCAATAATTGGGACTTAAAAAACATTCGGAAAAGTCAAGTAGTTTATTTTGGATTAAAATAAAATGCAATTATCTCATAATAGCCAAAAAAGCTTTTAAATATTGTTACAATTCTTTACATCTTATTTGCGTGAATTCGGATTTTCAGTATTAACAAATACAAAAATGAAAAGAAGAAAAAAAAGTAAAAAAAAACGATAGACTTTTAAATGAACATTACAAAATGAGAGTGGGATTATCATTTTTTCGACCAAATATAAACGAAATTTGTGTTTTTTTCTTAAAATTTCTCCCCTCTGTTGTAAAATATGGATAAATCCACTTCTAAGTTATATGTTTCACAAATTCTAGTTGAGCCTCTGTACAGAGGTCTGAGCTATATACAGGCAAAATATTATAATTTAAGCATTTTTCATAAAAGGAGAATATTTTAAAAATGGGTCAATCTACATTCATTTTTTGTCAAAATATTGTACTTAAATAATTTTTTATTGTAATAATATTCTTAAAACAGTTTTTATATACGTTTTCTAATTTAAGTGACACTAAATACCATAAATATTATTCATTTATACGCTTTTGCAAAATCACGGTTCCGAACGTTGTTGGATACCTTAAATGAGCATTACAGCTCTTTTTTACAGTATTGACGGATATCTGATAGCATTGTAAATTTATATTTTTCAAGATCAGTGCAGAGCAAAATAGATTTTAAATATTTTTAAATGTTTAATTGATGTTTGATCTGAAGGACTATTTAATACTCATGATTGCGATATCAATTGTTTTTATTTTGTTTTACTTCTAAGATTGTGTGCTTTTTTCTTGAAAATAAAATTCAAACTTGCTTAAGAAAGGCATTTCTTGTGTTATAATTTTATTGTAATCCTTGGTTCATAAAGGTGTGATATCCTCGGTCCTAAATAAGGAAATATATCTTTTGGTAACATTTCTGTCTTTATAACAGTTCTGAAAATTACAAAATATGCCAGTTTTTAATGGATAAGACAATATATGAACTGAAGATAAAGTGATATGTAATATATTTTATAATTTAAATTTCAGATTTGGTCGCAAGCTGCTCTTTCTTATTTTGGCAATCATCATTTCTTCGACTGAGATTGCTTCGGTACTTGTTAATGATTTCATGATCTTTGCAGTCTTGAGAACTATCAATGGAAGTGTTCTTCCGTCAATGTTTACTTCAGCTTTTGTTTTAAGTAAGTATTTTTTGTTGTATTTTATTCTCGATTTTTGTCCCGATAGTAAAAGGAACTTCGTGAATTATTATTTAATTTTTCTTTTTTGAATTTATATTTGTGATTAACGTTAAAATTAAATTTGTAACTGTAATTTAGATAACAAAAATTAGCATTAAATAATATATTAACATGAAATAAGATTAATAATTAATTGATCATAATCCGTGTAGTGTATTGAGTACGAAATCTCACAGTCAGGCTAGAGATATACATATATACATTTATTTACAAGAACATCTAAAAAACCATCTTATATACAGATCACGTTACTGCCTTCAGCTTTTCAGCCCGGCACCCTCAAAAACCGGTCCTCTCGCATGTCCCTCTCTACAGGAGTCTATTCGGAACGTTAGGGGAAAGGCATTTTGAGCAGATCTTATCCCCTACAATCTCAGGCAGTACACCATCCGCTCTCCGATTAAGACATCATGTGTTGTCATAATAATAATCGTTACATCCGTTAGATATTTTATCACTTGGATAATTTTTTGATTTCCGAAATATCTTTTATATTTACTTTGCGATGGTCTTCACCAAAGGACCAGTGGCCGCGGTAGCCGAGTGGTATAGGTATCGGATCGTGGCATGCCTTGTCACGAGTTCGAGCCCAGTAGCACTAAGGACCCGCCGTGTAGGGCATCGATGCATGTTAATCTATCGAGAGCTGAAACGTCCTCCCGTTGGTGTGGTTGGTAGTTAGGAGAAGGGGTGCCAGCTCAGGTGTCATCCTCGTCACTTGACCATGGTTCAAAATCACGTGGTCCGTCGCCAAATTCCCTCGTGTTACCTGAACAGTGTGACTTTAATATTCAATCAATCACCAAAGGACCCATTTCCTGTTAGGTAACTAGTGACGTGTCGACGGTCTAGTAGTTTCGCGTGTCGAAGTATCCCAGGCTGGACATCCCGACGCTTATGTTTCTAAAGGTAGTCAACCTTTGACTTACCTTGATCCAGGAGACAGTGAGGTGGCCAGCGCAGTTCTCACGTCAACCACCGGCTTCAAAGTCCACCGCATGAGGGGAGGGACTTGGACCAGTAGCGCACACAGGAGTTTTTCAAGGGGGAGGGGGTCCGGGGTCGAAAGTTCACCATTCTTGTATCATGCTCCTTTTGATTTTGTCGATTTTCGGGAACAAAATACAATAAAAAACTAATTATTGAATAAATAATTAGCATTAATTAATAAAATTAAGCATTAATAACAAATACTTAATCAAATTTTACGTACTATATACTTAGAATTATAGTCAAACGAGAAAAAAAGCAAGTGTTTGGGGGGTGGGGGTCCGGACCCCCAGGACCCCCCTTGTGTGCGCCACTGACTTGGACCAATAGTGGAATAATTGTCCCCGCTACAACTAAACAGAAGTGATTCAGTGATTCTGCATCAAATGTCACTTTGTAGGCGTGAGTATTCCATCTTTGAAGAGACGCCCTGGCTCTTTCGATACGCTAAGAAGCTTTACAGATATTAGAGAGACATTTCTACAAGCTTCAATACTCTACACGGTCTCTCGTCGATCGATTTCCAGCACACTCCAATGGACTCTCTCTCCGATTGACTTTCACACTTACTGTGACTTATAAAACTTCACACCCAAGGGCATTCCAATGTCATTTTAACCCCACTTTTATTAGGAATAATGTGGCCTTAACAGCGACATCAACAGCACTGCCCCTTAGCAGCATCATAGCAGAAGTTACCAACGTCGCAGCAACTTTTTATGTTAATTTTACTAAATGGAAAGGGACCCTTAATGTACTTTTTGTACCCAATCCATTTATTTATTTCTCTAAAGTATTACTGTAAACTTGTGGGTTCTTTTCGGATCGGGTCGTGTTCGAATTGTGAAAAAAAAATAATTACTCTCAGAATTTTGTCCCTCTGTTTTATTTAACTCCTTCTATAGGACACTTCATAAAAAGAAGAAAATATCAAGATGGAACAAGATTACAATCCATCGTCCAGCCGTCTTCCTTCCTCCGACCACGTTTTTCTCCCCTTCCGTTTTCTTGCTCACGCTCTTTTTTTCCTGGTTCCGTCTCTTCCGATCTGGTCTCCCCTGTTGTTGCCAGGTCCTCCTCTGTATATCGTGGGCCCGCTGCCAGATCTCGTGTGTATCGTTCGACCTGTTGCCAGGTGCAAGCAGTAGATCCTTACAATTACTATATCCATTCCAAAGTTGTTTTATTACCCGGAACTTTTTTAATGCAATTTATACTTGACTGAGTGTGTGTTTATGAACATCGCACTATAATGCAACACGAGGACTATGGCGGAATGCCCAGGGGAACCGAGCTCACCCGAAAGAGATTTAGAGCTACAAAAGGATCCCCCGGGAAACTACCACCCCCGCATTCAATCTTTATTGAGCAAAGTCATAGTATACATTTTTTATGGTAGCAAACATTAAATTTACATATAACAAATTAAAGGTAAATGAAACGAAATGCATATGTTATTGCAAGGTACATACATGTAAAACTGAAACTAATAGCAAAGAACATAAAGGGTAAGAAAGGAAAAATAATGCACATTATTCGAGCATTCTTGCAGATACATCAAAAGTAATATAAATATAAAATAAAAATGCACAGTACAAAATAGAAAAAAAAAAAAGGCAGGAAACATTTGGCAAAGAAAGAAAAAAAAGAGAGAGGGAAAAAAAGAAAGAACGCCTGTGACCACATAAGATCACCCATCCAATCCCAACTGAGGAATTTGATCCCGATTTGTTGAGGCAATTTTAATACATGATTTTAATTTAGAGTGAATGGAAGGTTTTCCAGCAGTGGCGCACACAAGGGGGGAGGTCCTGGGGGTCCGGACCCCCAGGATTGATTTTTTTCCGATTGATTATAATTCTAAGAATATAGTACGTAAAATTTAAATATTTTTTATTAATGATTGATTTAATTAATTAATGCTAATTATTTATTCAAAAATTAGTTTTTTAGTGTGTTTTGTTCGCGAAAATCGACAAAATCCAAAGGAGCATGATACAAGAATGGTGAACTTTCAACCCTGGGCCCCCCCCCCCCCCCTTGAAAAATTCCTCTGTGCGCTACTGTTTTCCAGTGATAGATTGGAACCAGGTTTTTTTTTAGCATTTTGAGATGGAGAGACCAAATGGAAATCCTTAGTCAAGGAACATGCGAATACATAATGGTCAGCGTCCCCAACTGATCCACAAAGGCAATTGGGAGTAGCTTTTAATTTGAAGCGATACAAACAAACAAATGAGACTTGGTTTGTTAAGAATTGTGTAACGTAACTGGAATGGGGATTAATATTTAAACTGGGTTTGGGGAAGAAGGATTTAACTCGTAAGCCAGTATTAGAGTTTGAGCGTCCTCTCTCGGTCCTCAATTTATTTTGAAGGAATTTGAGGACATAAGAGTGAGGGGTGGGGACACTCACTTCTACACCAATAATAGTAGCGACTTTAGAAATATGTTCTGCAGTATCAATAAAAAAAATATTATTATGAACCTCAACCCAGAAAATATTTTAAAAGTTGCTGTACATAGAGAGTTTATTTTTTATTAAATTAAGATAGGCAAATTTATTGTTAGGACTTTTAAAGAATAGAATGGGTGATAAACTATCAGTGTGAATTTAACATTTTTAGCAACCGTCCATAGGACGGAGAATCCGATTGCAGATACCTCCGCTTGGAAAACAGTATTGAAGGGTTTTAATTTAAAAGAAAAGGTCCTTCACACATAATTTTGAGCCTCGGTCAAGTGACGTGGACAACACCCGGGCTGAAACCCCACTCTCCAAACTTCCACACCACGCCATCGTGAAGACTTTCAGCCGCGCAGATTTGATGTGTATTAGCCCTTTCTACACGGCGGGTATTAATTGGCAGTTTGCCTCGAATTCTCGACATGCCAGCTATATGTCTGCGGCTATGATCACTAGGTTATAGCAGTTTATTTTTACCTAGGAAATATTTATTTTAACATCATTAAAAACAATCGCATTTGTAATTGTACATTTAAAAGTTTTGAAATTAAATGTAATTGCAAAGTTTAATTTTCTTGATAATCCATTAAATGTTCTTCAAACTTATAAATATTTTAGAAAAATGCACTGGGTGTGTTTTCATAAGACATTAAAATGAAAAATCACTCCTAAAACAATATTTCTCATTTCATTAATAAAAACAATACATTCAGATAAATAACACTTAATCAACTCATTATTCATGTCAACGTACTTTTAGTTAATTTTGTTGGGTTACAACATCTTCTGTGAAATATGACATCGCTTCTCTGAAAGATAAATAATCTCTATAATTAACTGTCGCGACAAAAGAGTATTCATCCCTTCATAACTGAATAATTACAAGCTAATTTAGTGCTAGCTGATTAATTGCAAGTCGCGTGATTATTTTATTAAATATATCATTTCATTACAGACTCTTCTTTGTATTCTTAAAAGAAATAACATGGTATTTAACTGTAGATACACTACATAGCCAAAAGTTAGATTTCTTCGAATTCTAAGAAAAATATTTGAAGAAATGTTTTGTAACTTTTGGTATTTATAGAACAGACTTGAACACTAAATGTTCTTTACTTTCCACTGAATTTTTCTGTGACTCGAGCATTTAGGCGTCAAAAGACGAAAAATGATAGGGAAAAAAAAGCAGTTTTCAGTGTTTACGTGCAATTTCATAAAAATAGCTCCTATTTGTATAAAGATCTAAGCCTTTCTTTTAAAAATTCCAAATATTTCCTCTTTTTATTGCTTGTTATATATATTTAGGATTTACAACCGAATTTCATGAAACTTTCAGAGAAATATTGGCAACGTACATAATGAAATTTATAACGAAAGTATTAAACATTCAAAGAAATTTTCGTTTTTTATGAAATTAATTTTTTTTATTATGTGTTCGTGAAAGACATTCATATTTTTCTTTCATAATTAGGAAACAAATAGTGTAAAGTTTTTGGTTTAAAATCGAGAAAATTCAGAAAAATGTCAGTGATATAGAACAGTGAGTGCTGGTCAACGTTTGATAATTTTACCGCGGCCCGCTGAGAGTGGGACACGTTGATTGTTTATATTTTAGATTGTTTTCATTTAACAAATTTAATTAAGTTATATTTAAATATGCCTTCAGAATAAAATATAATTACACCAAAAATGAATAAAAGTGATTTAACGTGGAATATAAAGTGATTTCCGTGGAAAGTTGCACAAATCCGAGAGAAATGTACCACTTTAAATAAAATGGCAATAGTTTAATGTTCTTGAGACGGCCCGGCACCATTTGATTCACGGACCGGGGCTTGCGGATCACTGATATAGAATAATGGTCCTCAACCCCCGGGCCGGGGATCAATGGTACCGGGCCGCCTAAGAACCTTGAACTACCGTAAAATCCGGCGTATAACGCACACTTTTAACTCAAAAAAATAAGATCGAAATTTACGGGTGCACGTTATACTCCGAGTATAAAAATGATAGCTTCAAAAATAAAAGAGATGTGCATAAAAAAATTTAGATTTGCACAAAGATCGGAATACTGTTTATTTTAAAAGAAATGTCATATTTATGAACTCGAAGGGTTGTTTTTCTAAAAATATACTATTTTTTCGAAATCCTTCCGTAATACTTTGAATAAATGGGTTTAAAACATAATAGCATTGCTAACGAACACTGCAGGTTCCTTCGTAAGAAAGAGGGTGCGCGTTATACGGCGAATATACCTTAAAATTAAAAAAAAAATGTAGCTTAAAAGTATAGGTGCGCGTTGTATGCCGGATTTTACGTACTCCATTTTATTTACTATGGTGTATTTCTCTCGGATATGAGCGACTTTCTCTCGGAAAGAACGGAAATCACTCTATATTCCAGGTTAAATAACTTTAAATTAATTGTTTTGGTGCAATTGTATTTAATTCTGAAGACATGTTTAAATGCAAATTAAATTAAATTTATTAAGTCAAAACAATCTATAAAATCTGAACAATCAACATCTCCCACCTCAGCGAGCCGCTGTAATATTACAGAACGTTGACCATGCCGTGGCAATTAAAAGACTACGAAGCACAAATATAGAATACCATAATTTAAGGCTGTTTTCGGTTAATGTTAAAGAATAAGACTCAAATTCGGAATATTTTTTCATATGTAAAAGTATTCGAACATTAATAATATATTCTAGCTTCGCTCTATCCTGTAGAAAATCATTTATTTTGTCATATTACTCATTTTTATCCGAGTTGACACATTTTTTTTATTTTATAAAATGTGTTTCGCATTTTTTTACCTATACCGTAATGTTAAATGAGCTATCCCTTTGCACTTTAAAAGAAAAAACTAATTATTCACATGAAATATTTTGAAATTTTAAAAACACTATATTATAAACAAATGCATGAGTTACAATGTCACAAATTTCTATAAAAATTGAGGCATTTTTCTGTCCGAAAATGGGCTCCGCGTTTTCGCACTCTTGTGCAAACGCTGAAAACAACCTTAATAATTCTCTGAGAGAAACTGGCTGACCACGGTAGCTTAGTGGGCAAAGTAATGGAATCGTGACCGAAGTGTCATGAGTTCGAACTTTGTATCGCTAAAGACACGCCGTGTAGAAGCAGTCGATCCACATTAAATCTGTCCTAGCTCACACAAATATCCTCGTTGGTGTGGTGGGGAAGTTAGCAGAGAAGGATGCCAGCTCAGATGTCATCCTCGTCACTTGACCATGGTTCAAAATTACGAGGTTCATTGCCAAAAGCCCCCGTGCAGCTTTATAGTGTGACGTTAATATTCACTCACTCTCTCTGAAAATAGCTGGAAGTGTCATAATTTTTGACTATTTTGGAAAATTATTCAGGATGTTCAGGAAAAGACTATGCTTTTTACTTTTTTTCTGTAGACATGCATAAACATGATATGTGCTTGCATCTTTATCAAATTCTTTCAAGAGAGGGAAAATAAAATGCGACAACGTTCAAAAAGCTTCGGTTGTATTTTTCATGGCTTTAGCTTCACAATGACAATGACCAGGAGTTTTTATTATATCTAATTACTTACATAGCATTATATACTTATTATAAATATATTATATTTTAATAGGTATCTATAGAGCCCCAGTGGCCGAGTGGTAGCGTATCGCGTTTCCACGCCACAGGTCTGTGTTCTATCCTCGGACTTGGTCAACTCCTCAGAAAAATGTTGACTGGGCAAGGTCGACTTAGCCTTTCATCCCTTTAGTAAATCGATAAATGACTACTAAGCTTGCTTGGGGACTAAACACTGGGAGTTTCACTTCAGACTGACCACCTGATAGGAACATTCACTCATGCACGTCAGCGCCCAGTGTTCACAGTAGTCCTTTGCCCTCATGGGCTGTTGCACCGCTGAGTTTAATTTAGGTATCTATATTTTAAATATGCCATTGAATATACAGCAAGCGGGAAATTATGTACGAAAATTAAGGATCACGTGTATATTAGGGCAGTGTAACACTGAAAATGTAAATGCTTTTAAGTTTTCATTGTATTTTCTATTGACAGTAAATGTTTTTGTTATTGATAAACAAAACAAAAAAAAAAGCAAATTATATTCCTAATGGATAATATTATGCCTCACAATTTCAGATGTTTTTATTTTATTTATTTATTATTTTTGCTAACAAAATAATACTTTTAGGAGATTTAAGTTTTAAGCTGTTGTATAATCTGTTATACTAATTTTCTTTTAAAAATGTTTTTTATTATATCATGAGAAATAATTGATTATTCCCATGTTTAAACTATTTAAATACCTATATGAGGAGTTGCAAAATGAATTTATCCAGAAAAGTACCTACATACCTTTGATTAATGTCTTCACAATTTCAAAAAATAAAATTTGAATTGTCTGTGCACCGTATTTAAATGAATGAATTCTAGAAGTTATATTGGTGCCTGGATATTTCTGAAAGACGCCCGTTGGCTGAGTGGTAGTGTATCGCGTCTCCTCACCACAGGTCCGGAGTTCGAGCCCGGGCTTGGAAAGATCGACTCAGCCTTTCCCCCTTTCTGTAGATCGGTAAAAAATGATCTTGCTTGGGAATTGAAAACTGGGGATTTCGCGTCATAGTGACAACCTTACCGAAACACCTGCTCTTGCACCTCAGTGCCGAAGGTCATGAAAACTGAGATGGGCACGGTTTGCCTTGGCTCTCATGGGCTGTTGCGCCACTGAGTTTTGTTTAGGATTTTTCAAAAACGTTGCAAGATGAATTACTTGCTATTTATGATTGTATATAATAACTTTGAAAAAATGTCCACCTTCTACTAGAGTTAGAACACACACACAGCACATATCTTACGGAAATAATCTCTTGTTTATATATATAATTATTTGGTTTCCTTATCAAAAACATTGTGCAAAACATGACGAAATTTTTTTGGAATTGAATGAACATAATTTTACTATGATTTAACTGTTTCATTTATATTTTTCATTTTCTACTCGAGTATGTGCCTTAAAGAAAAACTCAAGAAAATTAGATTCACGATGGTTTGATTCAAGTTTTTTTTTTTATCAGTTGATAAAAAAAGATACCCATTTTTTAATTTCTTAACATCCAAGAGAGATAATTTGTAATATTAAAAAAATCCAATGATGTTTTTATTTTTTAAGAGGAAAAAAAACCCTTTTAAATTTAGAAGGGAAATTATATTCAAGACTAAATCAAATTTCAATTTGAATGTAACTGTACAACTTCTAAAATAAGTTATTCCTTTGTTTTTATCATAGTAGGAGAAAAAACTGAATTTCAAAGACTTAAAATTGATGATTAAATTAACTTTCAATATTTGTAATGTGATGTAGATTTTGAAATGATGCTAATGAAAGTAAATAAATTTTAAATATGCTATGGTATATTGAATGAGAAATTAAAAAAAAAAAACTGGTTGAGGCATTTTTTTTCAGTAAAGTAAAAACTCAAATTAGTATTGAGAGGAGAAAGGGGTTGTTGGAGATGTGTATTTCGCTGGATAATTGAAATTTATAAGATTTTCAGAATTAAGATGTAAATTTTTAATATAATTTAGCGATATTTTTAGATTCTTCATGTAATTTAGTGGTAGATAATAAAAATAGTGTTACTGTCATAACAGCAATGTTTGTAAAGGGTACATCACAATTTCTAAGTTTTTGAGATTTAACAATCCTTTCTTCCTCAATGGAATGACAGCCCAGGGTAGGTCTTGGCAATCTTAGAAATTCCATTCCAGGCTGTCCTGTTCTTGGCCTGACTTTTCCAATTTCTGACATTAATAGTTTTTAGATCTTTCTCTCGGCAATTGATCCACCGGAGTCTTAGTCTTCCTCTTTTTCGAGTACCATATGGTCTGGCCACAAAGATCATTTTTGTGATTCGATTATCATCCAATCTTATCAGGTGTCTTGCCCATTTTAAGCTTTGCAATGCAATGGATTTAACACTATATGGCTGTTTAAAATTTTTTACGAATTTTAAAATTGGTTATTCTCCTGCAAATATTATTACATTTTAAGCCTCCAAAAATACTTCTAAGGACTCTTCTTTCAAATATTGCAAGAGTCTCCTTGTCTTTCTTGGTCATTCCCCACTTTCTGCAGCATATGTGAGAACGGGTCTTATCAATGATTTGTAAATGAGTAGTTTTTTTTTTCTACTGATGGAATTAGACTTTAAACATTTTGAACTCCATAAAAACATTTATTACCAGCACTGACTCTATTGGAAACTTCTTGGATTATGCCCTTGAGTGTGTTCAGTTCAGAGCCCAATTATCTGAAACGAGTAATAGCTTCAAATCTGTATTCTTCTATTTCAAAATAAGGTTATTTAAAACTAGTACTTGAAATGTATTTGTTTTTTTTCTGGTTTATAGTTAGATGCATTTTATTTGCTTCAACTTCTAAATAAAGGAAGACATGTTTTAGTACATCGGGTGACCGCGAGCAACTATGACAAAAGCAAAAATCTGCACTGATTTATTAAAAATAGTTCCCCTTTAGTATTAATATTAGTTTTTTTATAATTTTTTGAAGAACAAGATTTAAAAGAAGGCAAGCTAGTGAATCTCATTGTCTGAGGCCATTTGAAAAGACAATAGATTCTGTCAAGCTATTCTAAGCCTTTACTAGGGCAGGACACGACTAAGGAAATTCATTTGGGGTCGAGACTTGGTGTAATAGTAGTACTCTTTTAGAGTGTTAACCCTTCAATGTAATTCCGCCGAATGGCCAGTCAATTCGGAGAGAAAAGACTTTGAAATTCATGCTTAACTTTTATACAATTAAGTTTCAATTTCCGCTAATGAGTTCATAGCCTGGTTGGCAAATCGTCTGCTTACTATGCGCGTTGTTAGGGTTCGATTCCAGCGACGAATTTTATTTTTCAATTCATTTAATTATTTTTTTAAATTAAATAAACTTTTTTTTCTGAAAGGTTTATTAAATATTAAATATTTTATGTAATTATATTGTATTCTATAAAGTAAAAAAAATAAATTTATTATTTAAATTATTTATTAGTAAAATTATTTAAAATTATTAATTAAATATATTTAAAACAATTATTAATTAAAATTATGTAAAACAATTATTAATTAAAATTATTTAAAACAATTATTAATTTAATTAATTAGCCTTTATTTATTAAATTAATTACTTACTGTTTATCAAAATTAATTACGGTTTATCAAAATTAATTAATTACTATTTGTTAAAATTAACTAATTTATTATTAATAAGAATTATTATTAAGAATTATTATTATATAATAAGAATTATTATTAATTTACTATTAAAATTATTCAAATAAATTTATTAAAATTATTAAAATAAATTTATTAAAATTATTTAAATAAACTTATTGAATTTAAATAAATTTATTTAAGAAAGACATATTAAATATTTTATAAAATTATAAAATAATTAAATTAATAGCATGTAAAAAAACATATTTTTTATTACATCAACTATAAAATAATTAATTTAATAATAATAATATATTTTATAAATTATTTTACATTATATATAATATTTTATTTATAGTATATTGTATTTCATATTATAAAACTATTTCTAACTTATTTTTATGTAAACTATTAACTTATTTTATTATATATCTTATTATAAATATTATTTATTAATATAAAAATATATTTATAAATATAAAAATATATTTTTAAAATTATATATATATTTATATAAATACTGTAATTTTTTTACTTTATAAAATACAAAATAATTACATAAAATATCATTTAATTTTTTTATAAAATTTTCATAAATAGATTTATTTAATTTAAAAAAATAATTAATTGAATTTAAAAAAAAAGATCGCTGGAATCGAACTCTAACAACGCGCATCGTAAGCAGACGATTTGCCAACTAAGCCACGAACTCGTTGGCGGAAATTGAAACTTAATTGTATTTAAGCTAAGCATGAATTTCGAAGGCTTTTTTCTCCGAATTGACTGGCCATTCGGCGGAATTACATTGAAGGGTTAACACTCTAAGAGAGTACTACTATTACACCAAGTCTCGACC
This sequence comes from Trichonephila inaurata madagascariensis, assembly GCA_019973955.1. Taxonomy (NCBI): domain Eukaryota; kingdom Metazoa; phylum Arthropoda; class Arachnida; order Araneae; family Nephilidae; genus Trichonephila; species Trichonephila inaurata. The sequence goes on along the minus strand of BMAV01008719.1, from coordinate 631,258 downwards.
CCAAATGAATTTCCTTAGTCGTGCCCTCCCCTTGTTAGTTTGGTTTCACTTAGAGTAAAAGTGACCAGAGGTTAATCAGCTTTTCGGGAATTGACTCTATGAATAATTTCCTATTTACTGAGTCATAAGCTGTTTTAAAATCTATAAACAAGTAATAGGTTTTGATGTGTCTCACTTGCTTTTCCATTATTTGTCAAAAGAAAAAATATGCTCCATTGTTGATCTTATCTTCCGGAAGCCGCATTGGTAGTCACCGATAATGTTTTCAGTATACACAACTAATCTATTGAATACAATATTGGAAAATAATTTATAAAATGTGTGGAGTATGCTATTATCTCTATAGTTTGAACATTCCAATATATCTTTTTCTGAATAAGACTATGCTCATTCTTCATTTCTCTGGCAGAACTTCATGGTTCCACACGAATTAAATGATTTCCGTAACATTTTTAACTGCTGCATTTTTTGAGCTCTGAGGAAATGGCATCTAGACCTGGAGATTTGTTTTTCTCTAGTTTGTTAATCCCTTCTCTTTAAGTTCTACTAAGGATGGTTGAAGAACAACTTCATTGTTGGTATCAGGGATTGAGGGTTGTTCAGAATCTCATCCTGTGAGTCTTCCATTTAACAACTCATTAAAATATTCATTACATCGGTGAAGAATTTCACTTCTATCGTTTAAAATAATTTTTCTTCTGTTACTCTAGCATTAAACTTTTTTCGGTCTTGATTCTCGAAAAAAAGCTCTGCTTTCGTTAGATCTTCTGAGATGTTCAACATCTTTAAAACGATCTACATAGAAAAGGCCTTTTTTTAGGTCCTTTTCGTGTCTTTCTCTCTCTCTCTCTGCCCTAGCTTTACACTATTTCTCAACTGAAGTTCTTGAATGTCTCTTATGTAACATGTTTTTATATACTTCTACCTTCGCTTAAGATGCCACCATGCGCATTCCTGGTTAAAAACATTTTACAATACATGAAAAAAAAAATGTTAAATCAGAAAATACACTGTTCTGCTTTCACTTTTATATAAGAGGAAAACAATTCTACGAAAAATATTTTTGACGAATAAATTTTAATTATATTTGTTAGAAAAATTGTTCTGAATGCGTAATGAATTTATTTATTATAAAGAACTCTAAAGTAATTGTTTGCGGAAAATAAACTCATCACTAAGTCGTTTTTTATTTTTTTATTCTGGAAACAAGATTATCTTTGGGTGAGTCACGCTTTGGCAGTTCTCCAGAAGGTCGCGTTCGTGTTTCATGTGACATTTCCTTAATACCCATTGTTAGCGTTTTGGTTGATACTTATTAACTATAATCAGTTTAAATATGTAGTACTTCAATTTCACATTCTATGCTCGTGTCGTTTATTGACATGCATTGTATTATTTTTCTCTTTTTTTTTCTTTCTTTCTTTTTTTTAAAAATAATAAGAAACTTTTTAGTGATACAAATTTAAAAGAAAAAAAAAATTCCTAATTTCTCAGGTTTTGTATTTCTGCCATTTATTGACATGCATTGATTTTTCTTTTCAATGTAAGAGTTTTTTTAGCAACACAAAAGTGAAATAAAAGGATATCTTGCGTGATTTTATTATATTTGCTTTTAGTTTTTCTTTAATTATAATGATTTGAACAGAATTAATAATATATGAAAAAACACTGATTTATATCACAACGTAGAAAGTAAACTTATTTAAAAGACTGCAACAATTTTATATAATATAATCTTAACGATTTATTTCTGCCAGAATCTAACGAAAATTTAAATATAATGTATAAAACAAAGTTTTCATTTATAATGACATAGGGAAAAAATAACTTTTTATATCGGAGTTTGTTCCATACCTAGTGCTGATAGTTTTTAAAAACCCTATCACATTTGAAATAAACCACGTCTAATTTCTACTAAATTGGTTTCTATGAAATCATCAAATCATTCATGTTTAAAGTTTTTGTGAAATATATGCCTAAGTGTATGTGTGTAGTAAATTAAATGTATGATAAGCTTATTAAATTTAATTTTAGTTATATATATTAGTAAAAAAGAATTGAGCTGTGGTTGTTAGCCTTTATTTTCCCATCGTATCCTTTGAAAACAGCCTTCTGTTCAACGTACCATTTGAGTATTATTAAAAATTCGTTATCCCAAAATATCCGAAAAAATTTTGCATCATAATAGTCTTATTTTAATTAGCTAAGAGTTTATTAGTGATTTAAAAGTGTTTTAACCCGTTATGTACCGCATTATGATTTACTGCAGTTTTTTTCATGGAATAATTTTTTTTTGAATCAATACATTGAAAATATTAAGGGATATACATAAACAAAATACTCAACTTTGGAAAATTTAATCCATTACAGCTAATTAATTAGTTAAAGATATTCAACTGTAAAATTAATTATATACACTGTTCACTTAAAATAAATAGTCAAATCGTTTTCTAAGGTTTTCATTAGCATACGAAAAAAATAACACTTAAATTTGGACATTGACTATTTTTTTCGAGACAAAAATGATAATCTTCGCAATCCACTGAAAGCTCCGTCAGCTGAAAACTCAATTTCTGCTCTAAAACTAGTCACCTTCCCCGCTAAAATACTCATCATAGAACCCCTGTTGCCATATATCTTGGAAGAGTGGATTTCAAAGAATATTCTTGCTAAGTATTGTCAGAATATTCGTAAAAATGGTTATTCTATGTAATTTTAAAGTGAGTGGTACTCTTATAAGTACCATCGGTACATAAAGGGTTAAGGAGTAAAACTATCGACTGAGTTGTTTGATATCGTTATCTCATACTTAATTTTTTTTTTATCGAAAGGAAAGAAAAACCTATATTTACTCTAATCCAAGCCGCTCTTTTTATTAATGTTAATGCTACTGAAAATCGGGTGAGACTTAAAATGGAAGGAGAGAAAAATTCGTTGGATGGGGCAGTTAGAATTATACAGGTTCATGTAGTATTTAAAAGTTTATAATACTGGTAAAATAAATTATTTACTTCTTATCAGTTCTTATTTTAAATTTATTTTAATTTCGTAAAACTGGATATCGATAAATCGCTTTTCACTATTTTTCATTTTTCCAAAAACGTGTTGAAGATTTGGGGAGGGGTGGCTTAGATTCGAATAAGTACGATAATTAGTATGCTTTCATTGAAAATTGTTGAATTTGATTAAAAACTAATTACTATTTCTTCAAAAATACAGTCGAACCTCTATATAACGAACCTCTATATTGCGAATTTTTCTATATAACGAATTTTTCCTGGAACCTTGAACATTTCACGATTTTCTTCGTAAAATAACCTCTCTATAGCGAAGTGCATTTTCTATATAACGAACTTTTTCTTTTGTGATTCAATATTTTTTTCTCCCTATTTTTAAAGTATTCCTGAAAAAATATCACGTTATTCTCTCTTTAACACATTTTATGGTGGTCAGAAATCTTGAACTGGTTTTATTAGGTCGCCGAGAGCAATAGAGTTCGGGACATTTCATCCAAGAAGTACAACCTTTAACCCTCTTTGCCCAGTTCATTAGAAACATCTTCGATATCCTCTTTCACCTTCGGTGGAGTTGTCCCGTGTTTCCATGTTCTTATTTTAAAATGTTTGTTTAATGTTATTCTATTCTTTGAATTATATAAAATGTCCTTAGTATAAAATTAGTATTGAAAATACAGTGAATTCTCCGACATTTTTTTTTTGTTTTTTTTGTTTTGTTTTCCTTGCGGTTTTTTTTTTCCTTTCTTTTTTGATGGGTAAGATATATAAAATAAACATATATTAATTTTAAAAAAAAAAGTTTTGAATAATTACTTCTTTTAATATATAGTGTTTATGAATTTAAAATTATTTTTATTTGGTTTATAAAGCATATTAAAAGATGAACCTCTATATAACGAATTTTCTATATAAAGAACTTTTTTTCGGGATTTAGCGACTTGGTTATATAGTGGTCTGACTGTATTTTTGTTACAAATGTTTCTCTCTCTCTATATATATATATTAGGAAGACATTTTTGATCCATATTAAAAGATCTTTCCGGTCATCCTTTTCAAGTACTTTTATTTTTCTTTATAAACTATTTTTCCCGGGGGGGGGGTAACTATATATGTAAATATATTCTTATTCCGATAAAAACGTTTTACACAGACGCTTGCTTTAATTGCAGTGGTTGAAAGAGGCATTAATCACACTGTAACACACGCGCGCGCGCGCGTACACTAATCTAAACTTATACATTTCCCAATTTATGACGGAATATATATTTAAAAGTACTAACAAAAATATACATGTACTTAAGAACAAAAGAAAGTTATATTAAATATGTGCTCAGTAATTTTTAGTCTCATTTTTCATGTGCATAACTGATAGTTGTATTACAATAATCTTTTAAAAGCATAATGTGTGTGTGATTTTCTGCTTATTAAAATAATTTATAAACTCTACTAACCAGTTTTCTTTAGGAAAGAGAATCTTACGAAACTCGAAGATTTTATTAAAATGTAATTGTTTCGGTCTCTTAGAATCTTTTCCCATTACCCAAGTGTTCCCTCATGATTATTGAGTGTTTTAGTTTCCTCTACGATTTTAGAATTCTAATTTGTTAAAAATCTGAATAATACCTATCTCTTCTAAGACTGTGCTGGTTTATATATATATATACAGTCAGGCCTCTATGCAATGAAATCGCTAAATCCCGAATAAAAGTTCGTTATAAGGAAAAATCGTTATATAGAGGTTCATCTTTCAATTTTCGTTATAATCCACAGAAAACGAATTTTAAATTCATAAACACTATATTAAAAAAAGTAATAATTCACAGCTTTTTGTAAATTAATATATATTTATTTCATGTATCTTGCCTATCAAAAAAGAAGAAAAAAAAAAAAAAAAAGGAAGAAAGAAAAACTGCAAGGAAAGTTTTGTGACGTCCTTATCCACTTCCTGAAGAATTAAATTTTTTTCCTTTGATGCTCAAGCCCTTACGTTTTGAGATTTTCGGGCTATAAGAAGCGTAGTTACTAGTACGATTGATCAACATTACAAATGTGCGGAGACTAGTTTAATTAACACGGGGACACGAGACAACTCAACTGAGGGTGAAAAGGGATATCGAAGATGTTTCCATTGAACTGGACAATGGGGGTAAAAAGTTGAACAACGTGGATGAAATACCCAGCATTTTATTGTTCTCGATGAGTTTGGCACCTAATAAAATAAGGTGATTTTATTAGGATACAAGATTTATGACCACCATAAAATGTGTTAAAAGAGAGAACAACTTAAAATGTCCAAAAATACTTTAATTAAGGAGAAAAAAAATTGAACCATAAGAGAAAAAGTTCGTTGTATAGAAAATTCACTGGGAGGTTATTTTCCGAAGATAATCCAGAAATGTTCTTGGTTCCAGGAAATATATATTGGAAAATATATTGAAAAATTTGCAATCTAGAGGTTTGTAACATGGAGGTTCGACTGTATTGGAACCAAGAACATTTCATGATTTTCTTCTTAAAATAATTTCTTAATAGCGAAGTACATTTTATATATAACGAACTTTTTCTCTTGTGATTCAATTTTTTTCGCTCTATTTTTGAAGTATTTCTGGGCATTTTAATTTGTTCTGTCTTTTAATACATTTTATGGTGATCATAAATCTGGAACTGGTTTTATTATGTGTTTCGCCAAGAGCAACAGAATTCTGGGCGTTTCAACCAAGAAGTGCATTCCTTAACACCCGCTATCCAGTTCACTCAAAACATCTTCGATATCCTCTTTCACCTTTAATGAATTTGTTGTGTTGATCCTTCATACTGGTAACTTCGTTCATTGTAGCTTGAAAATGTCAAAATGTAAGAGCTTGAGCATCAAAGAAAAAAATTAATTCTTTAGGAAGAGGATGAAAGCGTCAAGAAACTTTCCTTGCAGTTTTTCTTTCTCTCTCTCTCTCTTTTTTTTTTTTTTTTTTTTTTTTTTTTTTGATTGGTAAGATTTGTAAAATAAATATATATTCATTTACAAAAAGGAATGAATAGTTGCCTTTTTTATTGTATAGTTTTATGAATTGAAAATTTGTTTTATGTGGTTCACACACATAAAAGAAATTGAAAGATAACCTCTATGTAACGAATTTTCTATGTAACGAACTATTTTCAGGATTTCACGACTTTGTTATATAGAAGTCTGACTGTATTATATTACAAAAGAACTGAATACACGCATTTCTTTGTTAACTAAAGATTGTTAATAATTTACTTTCATGAAATTGAACATTTATTTTAATAAATAATACAGCAAACAAATTGACTTTATTAATTAAAACCTGAAGAAAAAAAACTCACAGAACAAAAAAATTCAAAAAATTTTAGCTCCAGATAATGGATTAAAAGTTTCTTTAATACGTTTTTTTTTATCAACTTATTAAATTCTTAACGTTCTATAATTAAGTCTTGGTTATGCGAATGATGTAATCGAATGTCAAAGTTTCACTTGATTTTACAAAGTCTTATTTTTAGAAATATTTTATTGTTGTACTTTTATCAGTTGTATAAATTATCCAAATATCTAATATTATTCCATTTCAAATATATTTTATAACCCTTCAAAATATACATATAAATAGACAGTCTTTAAGGAAGTATTACAACTTTGGACAAATCAATTCACAAAGTTCCTTCAACGAAAGCACTTTGAAATTTTTGAATTAAACTGTCTTCAAAACAATCTGCCATTCTACTTTTCAAACATCCAGATTTCGTATTTTATAAGCCAGTTAAATTTTTCGTGCAATATTCCGCATCGTTCTGTTTGGTGATGCTTAAATGTATCGAAATTTGAACTCGCAATCCTTTAGCTTAATTTTATAAATATCTTTATATACTTCAAACCAAATGTTAAAACCTGTCATAATTTATTTTAATTGCACGCTGAAAGGACTGATCGTTTTTTCAAAAATATTAAATACTGCGTCTCCTTTCCATTTACTCCTATTTCAGCAATATGTCTAAAAGCGGTTCAATGTGAAGCCGAAAGCGAGAAATTATTATCACCCACAATAATCATGTAGTTCTTATCGTAATTTTGTCACGGAGCATGGTGGCATGTCTAAATTGTGAAGAAACCGTTAGATCTCACCCAACCTTTATTTTAGAATATTCAAAACCAGTGGCGTTACGTAAATCCCGCATTGCAGGGGGGGGGGGAGCCTGATGGGCCCCAAGTACCCCGGGTGGGGGACGAGAAGGGGGACAATATTGGTGTTGGTGGGGGGAGAATCAGTGAAAAAAGGCATGAAAGGGG